>JAODJX010000042.1:34049533-34062486 GCA_026776945.1 Isichthys henryi
CCCCCCCCCCCCCCCCCCCCCCCCCCCCCCCCCCCCCCCCCCCCCCCCCCCCCCCCCCCCCCCCCCCCCCCAACAACCCGGTCCTGTTTGTAATTGCAGGCTTGCAGGGTTTAAATAATCAGTTTCTAATAATCCAGTGTTAGTCGCAAATAGTTCGTGTTTTTATCCGTTATATTTCTGTGCAAAACAGTCATACAGCAGTACTCTTAGTAATCTTAGTTTTTTAAACAGTGTGATGGCCTAATGTACCACCTTATATTCATTAAGGTTAACATCCACAAGGCACAGAACAAACGTTTTTATTGCAACAACATAAGTAATGCTTTAATACATTGTATTTTTTCCAATTGATTAACGTGTTATAAAGGAATAAATACAATTGGAGTGTTTTATACACAGCCAGATTATAAATGTCTTTACACTTTGTACATAATTCTACATCCACAGCATTTTAAAGTCAGTATTTGCAAATACTTATACTCACACATACGTTTGAGGAGCCAAAGGAATCATGTAAGGCATAAAACATCTAAAAGTACATTCATAAAATATATTTCATGCAGATTATTGTCCCTTGGTGTGTTTATATGAGCTTCTGACACTTTTTAAGAAATAATAAACAGCAATGACTACCAACAATGAAAAGAATAATTGCGCTTTCACAACTTTTCCATAGCTTACCATGTAGTGTGTTGTATAATTTAGGCCTAATTATGCAGATAAATGAATATCTGAGTCGTTCAGAAGTTTTAAATCGACTGCAAAGGAGCAGGTATGTTAATCTCGATGCCAGTTATGGAGCTGCATTTAAATGATAAGTCAAAATATTGTTAAGATTACTGTTTTACACCGCATAACAGAGCCTCTTGTATCTCTTCACTGGATGTCTGAAGCTGGTAAGCGTTCTGTGTTGTTCAGAGAAACATTAAGCATCTTAAAAGTAAACTGACGAATAATCACGAGTAGAAATGCAAAGAAATCTTCAATATATCTGATTCTGCTTTAACTATTTAAAAAGTACTAACGTTAATAATTTTAAAAAATCGAAAATCGAATTATTCACCATTGATTTATGTGCAATCACTACTAAGAGAAACATTTTAGGTTAGATCATTCCAATGCGTGATAACTCAAGTGAACTGCAATAAGCAATGTGGCTTGCAATATTCATAAATATCCATTTAAGAAATATATATAAATAATTTAAGCATTGCACTGGAAATTCCGCCAGACAAATGGGCTGTCGTGGCGATTTAAAAATACCACGCGAGTCTTTTTTGGGGCTTCGCGAAAACTCACATAAAACACACATCACATTTACATTAGACGCACATGCGTGATTTTATAACCTACTGATAATAAAGGAAAATCGATAGTACGTGAGCTTTTAATGAAACATCTAATCTATATAAAGAATGCACTAAGAAAGAAACTGTTCGCAGTGTCTTGCGGCACAAAATGCAAGAGTATTTAATATACTCTTTTTATAAAGACTTGACCGGCCAAGTTTATAACTAGCAACAAGTTTGCAAATGGGGCACCGTGCTCGTCGTCTTACCTCTCCAGAACGAAGCCAAAATAAGCATTTTGAGAATCGGGCAGACTTGTAGAGCGCTTGCTTTGTCAATCCGTAATTTTCTCATCTTGGACATTAGAAGGAAATTGTTCACAATATGCGAGTGTATTTATTTATCAGTTCAGACGTCAACCGCTTTGCGTAACATAATCCACTATTGAACGAATCCGTCAACGATGCAACTGAAATGTTATGTCCAGATCATTCATTTCGTTGAATTGTGAGACGTGTTATGAAAATCCTTGGTTTTAAGAGGAAAGCTGTTATATTCCGAAATTAACTAAAACGCAATGCCACGGCATTCTGAAGCGTCCTTCAATTCCAGCCTCACCAGTTCACTTCGGAGTTCCTCCCTTTTAAGAAAGTTAAGTCCGCGTTACCGAATATTGCCTTCTTACACCCTGACACACAGTCGATCGTTTATTCCATCACTCATTTGGTGCAAATCGTTTAAATGGTCAACGCTGTTAGGCGCGTCAGGGGAAGGAGAGAGGAAAACGTCCTCATCTCATAGGCGAGGCTGCTCTTCAACTTGTGTCCCCCGTTTTATCTCACATCCACGATTAAACTTGAGCGTGTACTTTTTTCCTAGTGGAAATGGGCAGGCAGTGGGCGGTGCACTTCTAGGGCGTTGATTGGAGGAGGCGTTATCGTGACACGTCTGAAAGCCAATAGATTTCGTCGATGAAGTAGGTGAGCGAAAAGGTGTTACCTCAGCCGCAGCCAACCAAATCGCATAATGCCTCCCAAATAAACCCAGGACAGGAGACAGGCGTGGATGTGACTGAGACGGGCGATAAGAAAACGTATTTGAAAAATCTTGACCCTGTTGTTTGCCCCAACTATTCCATCTGAATGTTAGCTAGTCTGTCAGAAATAATTCTCTTAGTTCCCGTTTGATTAAAAAAGTTAACCATGCATTTAGTTTGAAATCATTCCTAAATTTTTATGATCAATAAATCGGTTCAATTGAGAAAACGAATAAGGACAATAACTTGACAGATGTAGAGGTTGCTTTTGAAATATGATGCAACAAAAACGAAGTTTTAAAAAAGTACTTCAGTACGAATAGTTTTTCATTTTTTATATAAATACGCCGGTATCTAAAAAGCCAACTTAATTTATGCCACATGTAAGGGGAACATACGCTGCGCTTAATTTTGTTCATTCGCACCATCTTATGCTCCAAGGAAAGAGAAACCTTATAAGGGTGCCCTCAAAAGCTAGACTAACGAATACTTAGAATAACATATGTGGGAAATTTTTCATTAAAAGTGTTATTCTCTCTTTGACTTTTTTGACAAAAGCATAAATACTGTCAATTATTGTAATTATTCCGTTCTAGCCTATTCAACTTCAGATTCCATTCCTTTCTGCTTTCTTTCGTAATTTTCAGCCCGAATGCTTACTGAACATTCACGAGAGGAGTGACATTGCCCCCTGGTGGTAACTGAATTCATGATCGCCCCTTAAGTTGCTTATATTTTCATCTGAGCATTAACTTTGTAATGCTGTATTTTTGTGAATACAGATGAATATTGTGTCAATTTAAAATATTAGAATACTGATATTTAAAAAAATGGAAGATAAAATACGTTACACGTTCTCGTCTAGTATCATTTAACTGTATATTGAAATAGTTTTAAGTTACGAGTTGAACTGATTGCAGTTTACATTTGTAGCTTATTTAGACCTTATTTAGTCTGAAAGTGACAGCATCAGATATGTTTTTTTTTTGCAATTAACAGATGTGGTGTCCAAAGCTAAGGTAATTCACCTTTTAAAAATTGTACGTTGTAATTTGTTTATGTATTTCCTGTTCGTCATATATTATACTGCATTTAATATCTACAGAAAATTACGAGGACGATCCATCATACTGCTGGATGAATATATTTTCCATAGCGATCATAGTTCTTAGCTTCTGGTTTTAATGGGTTTTCCACGTTTTCAATTTAAAAGTATTATTTTGTTCGCATATATACATAAAGTATGGCGAGGTGATTGAAAATCGACGTGAGAGTCTAGTTCAGGGTAACCAAAATCACAACATAAGTCTATTCAGCGGTGTCGATCGTGCAAAATCGGAACGTCATATTAGGTGTCCATAATGTGAAAAGACATCCTCACTATTACACACTAGCAACATGTCTCCTTCATTTTCCTAGCAACAGGCGTGTGTGGGACCTCTTTATCCTTGCTAACCAGAAGCTCCTCCCATTCCCAACTGTTCTAGATTACCATAATTCCTTTTAAAGCCCTTTATTGTGAGGGGTAAACTAGAATGTGCCAATCGGTACCCTATCGCTGCTATGTGATATAGCTTGTATGTATGTATTAATAGATTGCAACTTTCCATTATATTCTAACAGCATTAGCAGATTGAGGGAGATGCCCAGTTGATCTTTCCGGAGCACCCCGCTCGCTTTCCCAGATGTCTCAAAAGCATGGTGGGCATTTGCCCGTCTGCTCTCCTTTCATAGCACAGTCCATATGTCGCAATCCTACAGACCTACAGGCTGTGGGACTAGTGAGGACATTCCTCACTACTGACAACCAGCCGCCACCTAACTAGAGAAAGTCCTGCCTGACAATGCAGTGCTCTGTTCTAACTGTGCTTATCCGCTGTGTTTCTCCCAGTTAATAGGCCAGAAGTGCAGTGCATATCTCTGCGGGTTAGAGCTCTGTGCTGGTGTTTAACGTCGCTGATTCAAATCCAGTAGTCAGCTGAGTGATGTCAGAACTGGAGACTTGTGCAAAGCTTCAAACACTAATTGCTCCTAATTGTGACACTGGCTGAATCTGCTTTCTGAATCGTATGTTGCATTGCATTATAGTTTCTGATAAATAAATAAATGTGAGGAAGTCTGTAGGATTTTACTGTTCTGACCAGTAGAGAATCAAATCTCTTCAAACATGTTAAAGATTCCATGTGTATTTAATGCGGTGTGGGATTTTCAGACCCAACAATTGCAGTCATTGTCACCCAGCCTCCCACTCAATCTTGACTCATTGCTCTCTTAATCACTTAATAGTCTCTTGGAGGACATGACAGCTAATCACTGTGATATTTAACACAGGTATGGGTGTAGAATCAGGAAAGGAGGATATTTAACACGTTGCATTGTTTTTTCAAACGAGAAGCTAAAGGAACTCATTGACTCAAGTAAGTCAGATACGTTGGAGAGGTCAGCCTTTACGGCAGGAGATCAATTAGGTTCTTAATCTAATAATACAAGTCCTCCATGCAGTAGACTACTCATTATGATCGGCGATAGCAAATTGTGTGTGAATGGGGTGTGCGCGCCCTGTGAAGGGTTGGTGCCCCATCCTGCGTTATTCCCTGCCTTGTGCCTGCAGCTTTCGGGATAGACTCCAGATTCCCACAACCCCGAAGAGGACAACTGGGCACAGAAAGTGGATGATATGTACTGATTGTGGGCTTGCTAGGCAACCACAATAGAAACAATTTGATCCATTATTTGAATTAAAAGCTGTTTTAGCTGAGAAGCCATTGCTTTAAAGTGTAATAGATGACATCATAAGTTGTTTAATGAACTGCAGGTCTGATATATACAGTAGCTCCTCCCAACACGTATGTGTTACATTATAGTAATACAATGTAAAATGCTGTATAATACACATTTATTTCAGTTTTCAGTTTTGGTAGGTGTGTGTAGTGAGTGTCGGTGAATATAATTGTATTTATGAGCTTTTCTGAGTATCACTATTTCTATTCTAAAGTAAATTCAGGATTTAAGATTCTTTATTTGTTGTCTCAAGGGCTTATGCAGTTTGTATTTACGCATATGTAACTGAACACTCTCCTCATCTATGGTTTCTATATTGTGGCGCCAGCGGGGTGTGCATGTCCCAGCATGCCCTGCAAGTAATTGTAATTGTCTTGCGTGAACCCTGCATGATCCTCGTGTGCCTCTAGTGTTCTGTAAATTACCCACCGTGTGTGTGCCAGACTGTCCAGTGTCTGACCTCCCTGTGTTTCCCTCCTACAGAATGTTTAGTTTTGGTGCTAGCTGGGTGCCTGTTACAGCTTTGTTTTGGACTGCAATTAAAGAGGTTTTTTTTTCCAGTAAACAAGTGTCCTTATCCTTTGCTGTTCTTGTGGTGCCTCTGGCTGCTTGGTGCTACAATGTAATAGTCACAGGTTACAGGCAACTTACTTTGATTGAGCATGTCAACACTGCTGGTGTAATTGACCACTGTGAGTCAACCAAAATAATTTTACTGCAGACTCTTGAAATATCACATTTTTTCCTTTGTGGATGTATGATATTTTGCAGTGTGTTACTCAAGACTGTTGATATCAAGTAACTTTCCTCATTAAATTCTTACAAAGAAATGCTTAGCAGGGGGACATCTGTCAGAACCAATATGTCATAGTGCTCATTTCTCACCATTGTGTCTATAGTGTTTTATATTCTTTTTTCAGGCAAACATATTTTTATAATATACTATCTCTTTTTTCTTGCAGGAAGAGTTGTGGTGAAGGGCAGAGCTTTCAAAGCTGATAAATGCTACTTGGACCTGCAAGGCATCCTGCTGCTACAGCTGGATGCTTAACTCCAAAAAAGTTGCTCAAAAAATCTTACTATGTGACTGGTCACGTTGGGTAAGGTGAACTGAATTTGAGAAATGCTTCTTTGACGGTGCAGATTGCTGTTGTTCTTACAGTGACCCACTGCATAGCACTGCAGACTTGGGGCCGTGGGTTTTATTCTCAGCCCAGCTGGGTTGAAACATTGTTTCAATTGTGTGGAAGTTGCATGTTCTGGTCATTTTTTTCCCTTTGTGATTCTGTTTCCTCTTGCAGCTAAAAATGTGATTTTGGTGAATTGGTCATTCTAAATGGCTTTGTTGTTTGCCCTGTGATGGACTGGCATCCTATCCAGGTTGCCCCTGTCTTTGCCCCGTGTTTCCTGCCTTGGGCTCTGGGTTCGCCATGACCCTCTTTTGGATACACTGTTATTTAGAATGGATGGAATTCAAATTCTTATTAAACAGCTTCCATTATCTAATATTCAGAGAACAATTCCACGCAATTCCTTTCCATTCCTCTTCTTTCAATACTTGGGGAGCACCTGAGATTGGCTATAGCAAAAACATTCCCCAGACAAATGGACAATATCTGCCCAATATATACCCAGTGGCCAGTGTCTTATTTTCACATTTATTTATTTACTTACTTACTTACTCTAAGGAATGGAAGCCTTGGTTGTACTCTGAGTTTCTTACTCGGCCTGGTTCTCTTGAGAGCAGCAGATGCACCTCATGCTCACTGAGCCACATCTCGGATGCTCATTAGTAATGGTAGCCAAAACAATGGCAAATACATTTTGCTGCAGTGTCTTCACTGCTTTTCATTGTAATGGTTTTAATATGCTTTAAGTCCTATTAAATTTGAAGACAATTCCAAACTACAGACTGTGTCTTAAGCAAAACATACATTTACAGCCTACGGGCTATAAAGTAACGGTTACATCATTATCTGTTTTCTTTAAGAACGTTGTCACATACAGATTACATTTTGTAAGAGCCCAGAGACAGTTCTGTACTGCAGTGGGACCGTAGTTATTTCCCCTCACTGCCTCTAATACTATGACCAATTTGCTCCTTGACTGACAGCCTCCCACCCTCAAGCCAGGAGAATTCATACTGCTCAACAAATGAAGCACAGACATTTTATTCCACCATAAATCTACAAGAAAAGAAAGGGGGGGAACCCTGCTGCTTGAATGTTACAAGACAGAACCCCGTAGAGAGATTGTTTAAAGAGTGGCAGTTGAAGGTGCAGTGCAAACGGAATGCTGTCAGCTTAAACCTGGGAGATATCTCAGCCCTCCTCTCTATCAATGGAAACCCAGAGGCCTCCGTTACCGGGGCACAGTCCTACTGAATCAAAGGAACTAAACAAAGACCAGCATTATCAAAGGAAGCCGAGAGCGTGAGGAAGCAGAATGCTTTGCACACAGATGCGATTAACGGCAACACAAGGAAATCAGCAGTAGGTCCATTTCTGGAATAATACTGTTCATTTTTGCGAAGTTCGGTTTTGGAAACCAACAGTGAATTCATAGCACAGGAAATTAATGCAAAAAAAATGTTTTAAAAAGATTCTACAGAAAGTCAGTATGCATTGCTGATGTAATGTTACCCCTGAGAATTTACATTGTTTCGATTGTTTTTTTAGACAAGGAAAATGTAAAGGCCTTACTTATTTAACAGTGCTCTTACAAACAGGTCCCATGCAAAGACTTTATAGAGTGTGTTAATTTTCTGGATGTCAACATTAGGAAAGGAAAACTTAGATGCAGTTTATTACTCTATTTACAATAGCCACAGGTTGTCTAAT
Organism: Isichthys henryi; assembly: GCA_026776945.1. Classification (NCBI taxonomy): domain Eukaryota; kingdom Metazoa; phylum Chordata; class Actinopteri; order Osteoglossiformes; family Mormyridae; genus Isichthys; species Isichthys henryi. The sequence continues at coordinate 34,057,480 of JAODJX010000042.1, forward strand.
ACCAATGAGCACTTATTTTGGCTTTACTTTGGAGTATTAACATCCACAGTCATCAAGGCCACTCATGGATTTGACTTGAATTAAGATTAAAGTTTGCCCAGTAGCTATGCACAAAATCTCCTTTCTTTGGGGGATTCACATGGTACAGCTGTCCTTCACCATTAAGTCCATCCACCATGGAACCTCAGCCTCTTCTTGTTATACTAGGAAGCAAGTTTTACTTCACCTTCAAACAACTATTGAAGTCAAACGACAAAATGCCACACTCAGAGTATTATGGAGTGCAAGAGACCAGCTAAGGGGCTAGTAGAGGTGTTCCTGGAAATGACAGTATTTCATTTGGAAGCTCATTCCATCATTGAGGGAGCACACATGAGAAATGTTTAGAGTAAAACTTTTATGTGTTGGAGGGATCTTTAAGTGGCGATAGCTTGCCGACTGAAGAGGGTGAGATAGACTATAAGTCTTGATGAGCGTCGTGATGGAGATGGCTATCCATCAATGGTTTTGAAAGCCAGCACCAAGGAGAAGAACCTGATGTGGGCGCTAATAGGGCATAAATGAAGGGAAACAAGGAGGGTTGTAACATGGAAGAATTACAGATGATTGAACAAAAAGCTCTATGGCAGAGATCTATGGGAGAGTGAACAAATTCTGTCTGCTAAGTTGCAGAGGTGTTCATCCTTAAACAGACATTTGAGCCTGTAATCAGAGCATCCACGTCATCACAGAAATGTTCCAGACTGTCGACAACATAGTGGAAGTCCTGGTGGCATTCTTAGCAGAGAAGTTCCAGGATACTCAATGTATCAGCTGCACGTACCCGTGTTCAAATCACCACCATCCAACACAAAGAACTTATTCTGTCTGTCAAGAGTATCACGCCTTGGATTGACTCCATTGTCCTAAACTGACTCCTGTGTAATGTTTCTATAAGGTTGTTGCGGGCACCAGGGTCTCTGACGCCTAGGAGCTAACTGAACCACATATTTATGTGAACTCAGCTAATAATCATGCTGATGATATGATTTACAGCTGAACTTAAGGCCACAGATGACAGTTGCCAGAGCCAAGAGTCTTAAATCATCATGACCTACTGCCCCAGATGTTTCTACATCTGAAGATTCAGCAGAACTTTGTAAGTCTAGTTTTTTTACTTATCATAATTCTCATCCTGATGCAGGAGCATTCGTCACCCTCCTAGAGCTTGTTGAAGCAACTGTCCAAGCATGTCACGGGGAGGCTGCTTCAAGAAACAGCCGAAGACTAGAAGAATGCAGAACATGTCTCGTCGAGGAAGGTACAAAGAAATAGTTTGCCAGAAGAGTTTGCATTTCTATCACCTTGCAAACTTATTCCAAGAATCAGAAGACTACCTACCCTGGCACCTGACCTTTAACAAGAAACCCCAATTAATTTGTGTTTAGCAGGGCAGCTCCACAGATGCAACGTTCAGCGGTGCCTTATATCCATCACTTTGTCATGAACTGTATAGCATGTTCTGGATCCTCCAGGGTAAGGAAGCCATCTGTAAGTATAATTCTGATTGCACTAAATGTTGCAGATGGTGAGGAAACAGAATCAACCCTAAGATGGGGGATCTGCCACCATCCAGTTTATGACAGTATTGTCCAGAATTCTATTCCCCTGGGATGGATTGTTTCAGGTCGTTTTTCTCTAAACTGGGCAAACAAACTGTGAGGAGATGAGCCATATTGTTTAAATATCTCACTACTCATTCAGTACATCTAGATTTGTTGACTAGTATGGATGGAGATTCATTTTTGACAGAGCTCAATTACTTCATTGCCTAACAAGCCAAACCCTTTCAACTGCTCAACTGTTAGGTCAAGGGTGCGTTTAAGGGCATTCTCACGCTTGGCCCAGTTGCCTTGTACCCTGCCCCATCACGATTGCCCACCCCACCACTCCCACGCTGGCCTGCGCTCATATCGCACTTAACAATCCTGGCCTGAACATGCTTTTGTCACCTCCATGTAACCTTTTGTAAAAACATAAAAGGGAAAGTGCTATTGCACAGCAGAATGTAGTTTATGATTAATGGCCTTATTTTATGCCTTATTTGGAGTCATTCTGGCCGTGATGACACACAGATTTATCAAGTATGCAACACAGTGATTTTTATTTATTTGTGTTGTAAGAATACAAAGATAGTCCCACATTTTACCAAATATCTCAGAGTTTTTGTAGACTAGTGTAGAATCCCAATACTGGAAAGGTAATGTGGTGCCACATTGAAAGTAGTTCTTTAGTACTAAGAACATACGAAATTTACAAACGATCAAACAACTATTCTGGTATTAATTACACTATTACAAACATTGCAAACGCTATATATCACTAACCATCAAATCAGAACCATGGACTCAATTTGTCTGAATCACTGCCGAAACTCAATTATAGCCTATGTCAGAATTGCACACATCATGCTATGTCAACTAGTTAAATATAATCTCCCTAACTTCAAGTCAGTGATTTATGTAAGGAATCTTTATAATATAGCAAGATCTTACATCAAATGGGCTACGTTAACGTCATCAAAATACCTATGTTATGCTATGCTATGATTTAAGCAGTTAGATAATCACGCATATTATACGTTACAGGAAGTTATTTTAATGTTTATTGAGCAGATGAATGGAAGAAGGCAAAAGAAACTGCTGTAACCTTTATGGGCGCTTATATTATCTGTTCGTAATTTTTTTATGGTGATGAGTTTGATCATGGAAAAATACGCTTTACAGTTTTGTGTGCTTGTATGTTTTATTCATACATTCTTTTATTCATCAGCACAGCACCCTCTCAAAAACCATTTAACAAATCGTATCCATACTAATCCTCCTCTCCCATACTAGCCCCAAATGCTCTTCTTACACACTAATTTTTTGTAACACAGTTCTGCAGACAAAAAACGTTGCAATCTGTATGGCCAACCCAATCCGATCCTTCCAGGTTCGTCTGATGTATAGCGTACATGTGCGCATACGTGTATCAGTTGTATCATTGACGTCATGTCTGTTCCATACTTGGGCAAAGTTAGCGATCACACTACATCGGTACCGTGCCCAAGTCTGACTAGGCTGTGACCAAATTCAGGGGCTGCGCCCTTCGAAGGACGTGGTCTATGTAGCCTTTGTGGGCTGCGTCCTTGGAAGGTTCACAGAATGAATCTTGGAATCTCAGCAAAGAATAACACATTTCTTGGCCTGCTTTTGATGGAGCCTTTAAAATGGGACAGCTTGTTGCACTGCTGTCACACATTTGGTCTTCAAATGCAGACCTAGAAAGATGCAGCACCTGAATTCGGACACAACCCTAATCGTGCTCTGGCCCACCTCTCCAAGCAGGCTAGGGCATGGATATGGATATTGACACTAGTCAAATGAACTGGACTTTGGAAGTCAAACAGTACAGATCGGCTAGTATGAGCACACCCTTAAAGGAAGCTGTTCTAAACTACTGGAAGCTTTCAGTGTCCTTGAATCAACTCTGCAAACTCTGTCTAGCAAGCAGCTTTACTTTCTTTTCAATCTTCCTAATGCTCGATATTTTAGTGATTCTTGAGAGCGAAAGATCTGTTCTATCAAACCTGACCTTTACACTTTAGGAGCTCAGACCACCACTGAGGAAGTTTTGAGGACCACGCCTTTTGAAGTGGAAGACATAATCAATTCAAACCCCCTTGGATTTGTCTCCATCTAGCAGATGTGAATCCAGTCACTCCCAATACCCTGCTGATGGGGCAGGCCAATTTATCAACCCTGCAGGTCATCTGCCTAAAGACAGAAATCTTCAGGCACCGCAGATGGAGATAAGTTATGTTCTAGCTGATCAGTTATAAGTTCATTTCATTGGGAATTATTTGCCTAATCTTCAGGCCCAGTCCCAGTACAACTGACTTACTCCCTCACACAATTATCAAGATAGTCAAACTCCCATGTGCCCTCTGATCTGTTCACAGATTGCGAGGTACAAACTGTGCAGGTTGGTCAGGGATAGGATATATACACAACCAGTTTCCCAGCTCATAAGACTTCTAGCACGACCACAGGAAACTCCAAACTAGCCTTCAATCAATGGCTACCACTTTTCCCCCATAGTAGGGGGTAGCCAATAAAAAGGTCAGCAACTTACCTCTAAATATTTTCTGTTCCTTATTTTATGGACGAGCTCTAGTGAACCTGCATTTATTGCCAGAAACTCTTGAACTGTTTCTTATTAAGTTTTTTTTTTTAATTAAAATCACAATATTACCCAACAGCCAATTAGCAGTTACGTATGACCATCTTTACATCCATTCGATTTTATTTAATGCATTTTGTTCAGTCCTTCTATTTAGCAGATGCCAAATCACTTGGTGGAAAGTTTTCAGACAAAGTGTGGTGAACTTGTCTTTGCGCTCGCTGGCATGATTAAGTCATCGCAACTCAGTTCATGTGTGTCAATGGGACAGTGAGTGTCATGGTTAATATGGTGCTGTTATTATTTGAAATAGCCTTGTATACACGTTACATTTGAACATTTAGCAGTGATGTTATTCATGAGTCAAATGTTTCTTGAGCATTTCTGCTAATTTGTTTCATGTTATTCATGTTTAGTTCACTTGTGCTGTTTGTGTACTCTCAGTTTAAAACTTTATTGTCACATCTGGCAACAGGAATTATTTTATGCTTGTGACATAATGTGCAAGTTTTTCTCATATTCTGATACACATTTTACCATTCAAATTACGCTACCGCCTGATTTACATATGGCCTTAAAGTGACAGTATCTTGTTTATAATGTAACTGCTTGACTATTGCAGCAGGTATTATTATATAATTTCCCATAATGTTTACAAGAGTTGTTACAGCTGTGTCCATGTTATTATCATTAGTTCATTAGTATATTGTTGATTATCATTATGAGTTATGTCATGCCCTGCTCGTTCCGATCCTCGTGTGTGCCACGCCCCCTGGTTACCCACTTGTGATTCCCCGATTGTAC
>JAODJX010000042.1:34079910-34109941 GCA_026776945.1 Isichthys henryi
TTTGGTAATATCAATTAACCAAAGGGGTCGGGATAAACGGCCCGGCCCCCAACCGCCAAATGTGCCACGGCCGCGCGGTTTACGCGCCCCCCCCCCCCCCCTCCTGGAAAGCGGCTCCACCAGCCAAGGCACTGCGCCACACGGCGGCCCTCCTCTGGGCCCCGGCGAGTCAGCCACCGCCTCTTTTTTTCCCCGGGAATTTTCACAGCCTCCCGGCTCTCTTGGATGAGCACCAGGTACGCAACAGCTTCTCATGAATATTCAGAACTCCATGTCAGGTTTGTTTGCAGAGATGGACACCTAATTGCGAAATACAGAGCTACAGTGAGCAGAGGGAGATCGTTCCGCTTTTTCGACTGTTTATCCACGGCCGGGATTAAAGATCTGAGCCACTCTCAGTCCTGCTGAGGACAGATCCCGGCTTTACCTATGTTTGTCATATCTGTGCATCACTGATCAAGCAAATCAAAGTAACAGTAACTTTTCTAGACACAAAAGGTATACACCTTTATACTGTACTATATTTGCAATTACAGTAGGTACCGCAATATAAGACATTTTACTATATTAATAATTCTAATAGGAAAGTTAACAAACCATGTCAATTTCCATGCTTAAGAGTGCAATACTTTAAAGCCTTAAAATATAAAGCATAATAATTAACTGAGAACACTTTTCCCCAGCCAGCTACCCTGGTTTTTGTGGATTTAACGCAAAAGTATCTGTAAAGTAACAAAAGCTCCTTTCTACTGTGAACCAAACAGCCCGACTTCAAACCCTTAAATTTTATGTTACATTTTTAGCTGCACAGTTGACGAGCTGCGCAAAATCAAACATGCATGATATGAATCCTTTTCTAGCCTCTTTTGTTCACGTACACAAAAGTTTCCTTCAGAGGTTTCTCACTATGATATTCTGTGCCTGTTAAATAAATGAGTGCTATCGTATCCCAAAATCTCAGCATGTTTGGATTCAAGTAATGATACCATTTTTAGACCAATTTATAAATGTCAAAACATATGTGATTTTGTGTGTGACCTTCAGAGTAATCACTCGACACGCATTTCCATAAAGGTCATCAAAATTAAAACACATTTTAAATGAAATGGTGATACTTCTAAGTGAAAACAGCCAATTAGATCCTTAACCTAGCTGAAAATCTTAAAGATCTTTAACACATACTGATAATTCAACGTGTACAAATTTTTCAAATGAAGGCTTTCATACATAACTTTCAGTTACTCCACAGTTCCTGACTGAATTCAAAATTTATGTTCATCTTCTTGCAGATGTTGAAACAAAGGATGTCAAGATGAAAATCTAGACTTAGACAAGGTCTCACATGGTATGGTTTTCACAGTTATTTTGACAAGTACATTAAACTGCAGTGGTTGTAGACTGGTAGAGCATTTTCAGTGTCCTATTTAGGCATTGATCACTCACTGTACTTTTCATTCCCTCGTCGCAGCCCAGCTTCCTCACATTGCGTTCTGACCCAGACAGGATTGCTGTAAACACACACAGGCTCCTCCGGCATTGTTAGCGGCTATCTTATGGAGACTCAAGTGAAGCATGGAAGTCTTTGATTGATCTGGGCTGCACAGCAAAACTGTACAATGTGGTTTTGGAAGATCAGAGCAATTTGCTTTGGCTTGGCGTTCACATTACATTTATTTATTTAACAGATGCTTTTGTGACATACAAGTGAGAATCAAAAAGCAGGGTCAGCCCACATCCCAGTAGCAAATGAGGAGAAGGACCTTGCTCCACAGTGGTGAGGTCACTCTGCTGGGCACAGGATTTAAACCAATGAAATTCTGCAACTTGATAAAATACACAGCAGTCCAAAAACAAATGTGAAGCCTGGGAGAAAGTGTAAACCCAATATACAGAGCCAGGGCAAGGATATGAACCCAACCCCTACAGGTGCTGGGCTACAGCACTACCCACTGAGCCACCATAGCACACACCTTGCCTCTCAAATGGACATAAAAAACAGATAATGTGATGTGTTCGGGTAGAACACACCGTCTCCCCCCCCCCTCCGCCCTTCCCCATCTGCTGTCTCTCTGTTCATCGACAGCTGAAGTTTGTAAGATATCTTTCTACCTTCCTCTTTTTGTTTCTAATTTGATTATCAGGGCTGCTCCTAATTTCATTTGGTTTTCCAGGTATTAGTGTGAGGTATAAAACCTGCAGGCACCGATAACTTCAGCTTGTATTTTTTGTGAAGTTTTCAAATTGGAATGAAAGCAGCACTTTATAGAGCATAAGTAGCAAGCTAAAGCATTTCATTTCCTCTTTCATGTGTGTCTGTGTCAGTGGATATAATAATGAGAAAATAAACACAGATTTCTCATATTTAAGCTATCATACAGCTCGGGGAAATACTTTGGGAAATATGTGTTTACAACTGAAGAGCCGTTTACACAGTTCAGCTGGAGTCTTATCTTTCTAATCCAGGCAGGATTAAGCAGAAGATGATACTAAGCATTCTCCCGCTTATTTCTGATTTGCCTGCTACTCCCTGAAAAAAGAAGAAAAGCCCCCAACCCTCATACACAATAAAACACTTCACCAAGTTCCTCATTCATTTTGTCCAGTCATCCCAGTTACTGGCACCCTAACTGTGTTTTTGGAAAACGCGAGGAGTGGTTGTTCGGTTCCAGTATACTTGTGAGGCTTTGCGGCATTGCAGTCGCTTGTTTCAAGTGGACGGTCTCCCAAATTCTTGCCATTGAAGCTAGTAGCAGTGGCAGCAATCACAAAATGCAAAATAGCCACTTAAAACTGACATTACAGGGCCTGTTGCACTACGAATCGCTAAATGAATTTCAATTGCTAACTCCTGTGATGAGCACGTAATAAAAATTGTTCATGAAGCAAACACTTTATTAAATATATTGAGGCCAAAATCATAAGTGTTACTTCATGGAGTTAGTAGACAGTGTATCTATAGAGGGAATTTGGACCATTCTTCTAGGGAAAAGGCTCCAGTTCTTTGAGGGATGATGAAGGAGGTGGAATTCCACTCCATACTCTGTGCTCCAAGACTTCCATTAAACCTTCAATGACGTTTAGATTGGGAAGGACGTGGAAGTGTCTTGATGTCGTCCTACTGTTCATAAATTAATCCCAATGACAATGAATATAATTATGCAGTGTCTGTGACTGCAATTCAGGAAGCACCTTTTTGGCTGTTTGGGGTGCCTGAGTTGCCTCAGGTTGTTTTGAAAACTCACATATCAAAGCAGCGATTTCCAGACCTATTTCACAGCTGCTAATATGACTTACCTTTGAAGCTGCTTTAATAATTGTGGTTTAGTTACTTCATAGTTAAAAGTCATTTTTCATGTGGTGTTTCTGTTATTTCATGTGCATATTTACTGATAAAATTATGTGATATATACTGATTTTTTTTACATTAATGTACACAAATTTTTTTAGACAAAAGATTATCTAGCTCATAATCACCCATCTCTTTACATTGAGCCAGAATTCCCTTTGCCAAATCTCATTGAAAAAATCATGCTGTGGAATTATGTGTGATAATTAACAATAGTACCCTGTGACCCTATCCGGGACGATGCGTATAATTAACCATATTAAACAATTAGTCATTTGAAGAAGGAGATGAGAACAGAAGAGAGGGCTTGGTGACCTTTGTAGATTAATACTTGCTGTGTTCTTCTCTAAATACTCATGAGCTGCCCCGTTAAAGTGTCTCTTGGTTCCTTCCAGTCATTCTCCCACCAGCCTCCACCCAAACCACAGACAGCTTGTGATCCTATGCACAGCTTGTTTTCCAGAGATAGACAATAACCGTCATGATTTCCCGTAGAGCCATGATTTCCTATTCATTAATTCCAAAGCAATTGCACCCCACAGTCTGAACTTGGCTTACACACCTTGGTTTATCTGGGATTATGAGCAGTGATGGTAGAAGGCAATATAACACATGCAAAGTGGATTTGCAGATCTCTGCCTGGTTACATTTTTTACATTATAGCACCAATACCACATAAAACCCACCTTGCAGTGACTATGAGTGAGAAATGTCACACAAATAATACAGCAAAGGTCATGTTTTATGAACTGCCTTACAGTGGGTGAACATCTAAACACTACATGCCAAGTGTCCATTAAACAGGATACGTTATGATGGCAGGAATCATTTTTAAGGTGCCAGAAGTCTTAAAAGAACTACATATATACAATTCTGGAAAAAATTAAGAGACCACCTTAAATCCTGGTTTAATCCTGGTTCTGCTGGCAGAAGGTTACATTGCGCAGCAGGTTGCTTCAAGGCTCAAAGTATATAAGACAACCGTACAGAAAAACAAGGTGAGGCAGGAGACACTGGCAATAACCAAAAACCAGCCAGGCAGAGGGCAGAAGCAACTTTCTAATGCCAGAGGTGATCGTCAACTTATTTGTAATAATAACTTATACAAATGCTTAAGGGTCCTTAGTCTGTGGTTAGTTGTGCCCAGATTACAAATAACACAGTAAGTGAATTTACAATCCAGATATGATCTCATTAGCCCAGTGTTCAAGATATCGATACAGTCTCATTATTTAGCTTCCATTTGAGGGTAATTAGATATACAGGCATCCCGTTCATCTTTGACCATGACCATAAAGTGGACACTATCCCAACTATCCTGATATAGAGGAGGAACTGTGAGAAAAGCGGGAAATAGTTTCAGCGTCTACAGCTGTCGCTTTAAGCGAACAAACAAATACTAAATGCGTGTTCAAGATGCCTGGTAACATCAACAGTGGCAAAAAGGAAGCTGTGTCATAATGAGAAGGTCCCAAAAAGTGCAGATGACAAATCAATGCCATTCATTGGCACGTCATGTCATTAGTTTTGGTGCTGGAGTCCGGTTCCTGCGCAAACACCAATGGGACGAGGTATGATCTGCAACAACTACGTTGCCCTTATTACTGCATGGTTTACAATGAAAAGAGACTCCCAGAGGAACCACAGAAAAAGTGATCTTTAAGAAACCATTTTCAACATTTTAGATTTAGCTTTTTACAGCTCTAAAGAATAAATGCAGTGTAAAATAATGTTTTCAGAAAACAGGGGTCTTTTTTGAAATGGTTTTGTAATTGTTAATATTATTATCATAGCTGAATTGCCTTGGTATTTATGATGCATTTTCAAGCTGATCTGAACAGATGTAACTCTTATATGCATTAAACAGTAAAACGCATTATTTGGTCAGACTGTTAAGAGCTGAATCCGTTGGATTCTCACCTTTACAAAGAGAGAGACTAAAGGCCCACAAAACAGATTATTAATTCTCCTAAGGTCAACCTTGTCATATCCAGGGTATTATCTGATCGGTATATTTACTGTATAAAGTTCCCCATGGAGGCCGGCAGACAGAGAATTTCAGGCAGTTTCCTTGTTCAGTCAGCATTGACTGAACCCTGAGAGTGTTGCGGTTGCAGAGCATATAAAATGTAGGGCAAAGGGATTTACTCAACTGCATATTTTCCAATAGATCAGAAAAAGCATCCAGGAGCATTGAATAAAAGACACGAATGGAGAAAGAAATCAGGGTGTCCATTTGCTCTCTTTAAAATGTTATTTGCCCTCTATTACATAGGCAGTTAATTACCCCCTAAATTATTCCATATGTAGAATGAATACCATTTAACCATATTTGTGTGCAAGTGGATATTCTTCATCTATATGCTCCACTTTAGTGTCATTATTAATGATTTTATTAATTTTGCAGCTGAAAATCCAAGTGTATGTTAATGCCTCTTAATGCTCCTGAAAAAGACCCCAGCCCTTCCATCTCTCCTCCCAATTCCCACATACAGATTTCAGGCTTTACATAATTAGTAAAGATTCATTGCTAGTCGCAGCTCTATCGGTAAATTCTCTTATTTGGCTGCTTAAAATAATCTTCAGGATATAGCGATGGGGTCTCCTTTATACCCCATGACAGATTCTCAGCAGTTAAAATAAACAGCCTCTCTCTCCTCAGCTGTCTATTTGCTGTGGTAGCTCTCACACCTCCACCCCCATGCTTGAGAGCAATCGCCAGTCTGCAGACGTCTCGTTCGAAACAAACACTCCAGACTCCAGATCTGTTGGAAGAACCTCATGACAGCCCCATGCACAGGATAATATGCTCTCACTGCCTTACACGTTGCTATTTATTCTTTCGGAGCCTCTAGGAACACAATTTAACCCACTTTAATCGTTGTTTTGTGGTCGTTGACGAGGCTTTGGTTTCACCATTCGCCATCCTGGATATAAACCCACCCACCTCCCATAAAATACACAGGTGTTTTATATGTCTTCACCATAACATTAACAGCCTAATATAATCCTTAAATGTCCCATAAAAGACATCAGTTCTAGGTAACAGAACCAGCTGAGTACTTTCTGAAGTTTAAGGAGACTAATACATGTTAACAAACAGTTACATAGGAGGTCAATTCCCTGAAAATGCAAAGTGAACCTGGCTCTAGGTTTTACATTATGTGCTTTGTCAGAAAATAAACTAATTCAGGTATCCCAAGCCAATATATTCCAATATATTCCCAATTCTTTCCAGTCTGTATTTACATCAGAATGTCAGAACACAATGATGACAAATCCCATTTTGAGTTTATACTTTAGGTTGCCGATCATCTTCTGGACGTATGTTATCTTCAATTCACATAATAAATACTCCTACGACGGTGCTGTAAGTTTACAGAAAACCCAAAACAATCACTTGACCATCTGTTGATTCTTTTTGAGTTTTCTATTTTTATTTCCTATATGCAGCATGAACGTTTTCCTGCCATGTCAATAACATGAATGAAGCAGAGCAGTACAGACAGACTCACAGAGCTGCAGCACCACTGAGTAATTATAATGCAGCTGCCTTGTCAGTTTTGATTAGAGGCTGGTTTGAGACCGGTGCTCTGGGCACATGCAGACTTTCCGCACTCGTGGATTTGGCCTTATTCATTTCCACATGGCAATCGCGGCTAAGATCCAGGAGCAATGAAGGAAAACTAATTACTTCCTCAAAACGCCGCCAACACGCAGCCCACGGAAGGATATCCAGCTCGCTGGAGGATATGGCGCCCCCTTTTGACGACCTATGAAGGGACCACAGTTGGACCCTAACATCCCATTCCAATGAAAACCACCTTACTCCCCGCACAAACTCTTCAGAGACTTCAGGTCTTATATATGGAAACTTCTGGATGAGATATTGTGAATCATTGCTTGAGCACCTGGATCCGCAGGTGACTGCAGCTTGTTGTGAAACAGTGGATGACTGATGGATGCTTTCACCGCAAGAGACACGCATCTATGGCCATCGGGTTCCTAATTAGCCATCTTTACAGGCCGTTAGCTTCTCCCAAGTGTTCGCTACTGCTTCATCACAACGGCAGGATATGGCACACAGTCATTTCCTCATAAGGAGACCAGCTCCTTAGTCACACAGCCAAACTGATTTATCGTCTGAAAAAGAATGAAAGGTATGAGATTAAAAACACTCGTTTAAAATCCATTCCTGCTTTATGCAGACCTGTTGCTAATTTTCAGCTAATGTGCAGTGTTTAAAATCAGGATGCAGTTGTGTAGGTTGTGGCACCAGGAAAGACCCACCATTGTAATACTGTGTGCTCCATCTATTGTGAAATGCTCCCATAAAATATCCAGCTATTTAAAGGAAATGGTCATATTATCTTATAATGGTTTATCTTTTATAAGATGTTGATATAGGACATCCATTCTTCCATCTTCCAGCCTCCGAGCCAGCACATGGTTACATGGGCCCTGGAAAAGGCATAGTAAAGGGGATACCCTGGATGGGATGCTAGTGCGATGCAGGGGACAAGGCAGGGGACACCCTGGATGGGATGCCAGTCCATCACAGAGGACAGGGCAGGAGACACCCTAGATGGGATGCCAGTTCAACACAGGGAACAATGCAGGGGACACCCTGGACAGGATGCTGGCCCACCACAGGGCAGTGGACACCCTGGATGGGATGCCAGTCCATCACAGAGGACAGGGCAGGAGACACCCTAGATGGGATGCCAGTTCAACAAAGGGAACAATGCAGGGGACACCCTGGACAGGATGCTGGCCCACCACAGGGCAGGGTACACCCTGGATGGGATGCCAGTCCATCACAGAGGACAGGGCAGAAGACACCCTAGATGGGATGCCAGTTCAACACAGGGAACAATGCAGGAGACACCCTGGACAGGATGCTGGCCCACCACAGGGCAGGGGACACCCTGGATGGGATGCCAGTTCATGACAGTGCTCTCACATGGATAGACCCACACTTCGGCCATTTCCCACTGGCATGTTTTTGTCCTGTGAGGAACCTGGAATACCAAGAGGAAATCCCACGCAACATATGGAGAACCAACAAACACATGGACGGCAGAGGAGGGATTCCAACCCATTCAACCCTGGAGGTGTGAGTCGGCAGGGCCACCCACTGAGCCACTTTGTTTCCCTCAGGCAGACAACATATAAGTGATTTTACAAGCATAGAATCGTAAGCTTGGCTTAAACACCATAGTAACATGATTAAATTAATTACAATATTGACTGAAGAGGCTCATAACAATCGAATCAAACTGCTTGTGTGCCGTACTGCAGACAACAGATGGACCCACAGTTATGCAGAAACATCTGGGAAATATTAAGCTACACAATACCTTTTATCAATGGGATAAAAATGTAATGAAATGGGAAGAAAATGAAAATGCAATAAAATGAACCAGACTGTATTCCCAAAACATCAGTGGCTATATAGGGCAGATTTTATTTCAGATATGTACATATGTTCAATTTAAATGCAATGAGTATTTTCATCAACAGACCATCCATTCCACATTCAAGGTAGTGCAATGAAAATGACAAAACTGTTGTTCATTACTAAAATTCCTCATCTTCAAAAAGACTGATGTATTCTTTATTTGGAGCGTCAACATTAACGAAACTTTTTCACACTTATTTTGTCGTTTACAGATCATGTTCAAATAAACAGTAAAACAATAACAGGATTTTTGATGAATGAGTGAAAACAAATGTACGGACCAATAGAGTCCCGCATACAAGATGATCCTGCTCTTTCCTTAGGAAGTAACTCAGGGTTCGGCTGTGATGCTTCCCTCTTTACTCAGGATCAGCTGTCCAAAAGCACTGAACATGTAGGAGTTAGTAAAGTAAATCTATGGTCACCTTGCTGGAAATCGCTGCTAGGACACGACGCCCTTCAAACCTCACGGAGGCCCTTTAAAAAAAACCAACTCGCTACAGCAGAAGCTCAGGTCAGGGAAGACAGCACTGTGAATATGCATCAGACACACGCAGAGTAATACTGCACTGAAGAGTAGGGACATCTGGCCCACTGTGTGTGGTGTTTACATGCAACCACATCCATCACAGTTGCAGAAACAGGAAGCTGCTCAAGATGCTCAAGCACTGAGCTGAGCTACATTTCCTTTAATTTACAGTCGCCATGGTGAATGCGACACAGAGAACAAACAATATCTCAAGAGGACACATTAAACAGTCTACTTATGTATGGAGCAATATCATTTTCCATCATTGTATGGGTAACTCTGACACCCTTAATAGCTTAAAACGAGAGCAGCACTTCAGCGGGGGTTATAGGCGTAGGCTGGAAGGTTACATACCACAACTCTTTCCCCTCCTATGAAGCACAATTTCCTGCAAGAAGGTCAATATAGTCTCCCAAGATTTCGAGGGGTCCATCAACTTGCATGGCATCTTTATTTTCACTATCCTCTAACTGAAACCAAGTATTTCCTTCAGTTACGAATGTAGGCAAAAAAACCACAGTACTGTTAGCAGTACCTGTGACTGTCACCAGTAGAACACAGACATATTCATATAAGGATCCTTAGCCTCACAAAACAGCCAGAGGGGTCCGAGGCACAAGAAGAGTAAAAACTCCACCTGGGGCCCACATTGGTTAGGTTATTACTCACAAATGCTGTGCGGACACAAGAAGTCGCCAATAAGTACATGTACAGGAACAGACCACAGCTAGCACAGTACTGCCTTTGTGAAGAACAATGCTCCTAAAATGGAAGACAGATGCGGTAAAACACTGAAGCTAGGCATGCTGAACTCTTCGGTTAGTAGGCATCTCGAAGCGTACACAGAGCTGAACTCGGTTAGTAGTAAAGGTGCACCGATACCATATTTGGGACTAGAATCGTCACCAATCTATACCTAATTAGACGTATCAGGTATTGGTCATATGTTCAATACTTATTTAGCCTTCAGCTGTCTGTAAGAAGTATAGCTCCTATTTCCTGTTAAATCAAGTTGTACAATCAATGACACAACATTTCTTTTCAATTTTAGACGCGTTTTTGAGGCATCCAAGCTAAACATTAACGGTGCCACTCAGTGGTTGCGTGTGCAGTGACTTCCGCCTGCTGTGACATCACATGCATATCCTTTGCAGTAGGTGTGTAAGAACATCAGATATGTAGGTGAAGATCAGAAAGTACTTTACATTTTTAATGACCACAGCGATTTACAATTTTTATATTATAATTTGCAAAAAAGTTTTCAGAGGTGGAACCAGCATTTAGTGGAAAACCCACTAAATGAAGCACACACACACAACACAACAAGAGTATTATGAAAAAAGTAATGGATGATCTGAGAGTCACTATTCCTTGGGCTGTTATGCTCACTTGCAGCAGCTTGTGATACTGGGAGGAGGGGCTGCTGACACAGCGAAGTGTATGTGACACTGTTGCCAGTGGGAGAAAAACTGTGGGCCATTTTAAAGCATTCACCACTTGTGTATTCTTGGTTGGAAGATATTCAACTTAACTGCAAATGCCTCAAAAACACTTAAAACAAGATATACGAATTAACATAAGAACATAAGAAATTTGCAAAAGGTGGAGGCCATTTGGTCCATCAAACTTAACTAATAGCTCAGAGTTGTTAAAATCTTATCTAGCTCTGATTTAAAATGAACCCAGGGTTTTAGCTTGCGCTACACCAGTAGGAAGACTATTCCATACACTAACTACACGCTGTGTAAAGAAGTGCTTCCTCAAATTCATTTTAAAATGTTCTCCTGCTAATTTTCACTTATGGCCACGAGTTCTAGTATTTAAGCTAATATTGAAATAGCCATTTGGCTGAACAGCATCCAGACCTGTTAGAATCTTATATACCAGGATCATGTCCCTCCTTAGTCTCCTTTGCTCGAGGCTGAACAGATTCAGCTCAGCTAACCTAATGAGGTGAAACAGTACGTTATGTATGATTCTAGTAGCCTAACTGAAGCTTTTTTGGAATACATTTTCCATTTGTATTTACTAGTTTAAAAAAAAAAAACAAAAAAACTCAATGCTCATTGTCCGATTCCCTCTGCTCAGGTACTGGGATTGTAGCAGCACTGAAAAAGTGGGATCGGTGAGCCTCGATAATAATAAAGTAAAAAGAGATTTTGTATTGGAATCTGTATTGGCAGTTATGTATCGGAATCGGATTAGAACTGGAAAAATATGGATCGGCTCATGCCTAGTTAGTAGGTAGCTGGTTAGTTAGTAGTTAGTAGGTTAAAACAAACAGAGCTGAGCTCTTCAGTTAATAGGTAGCTGAAAGAGTACATAGAGATTAGGTCAAGGGTTTGTTTTAATAGACATAAAAGCAGGACACATACAATTTTCCACTGATAAGCTACTTTTGCAAGACAATGTCAAGCATGCATGAGGTTTAAGCAGGAATAAGTGAATCGAAGAGGCTAATAATAATTTAAAAGAACTCGGACTTCAAAAAAAGCCAAATAATAATTACTGGTCTTTCCCAATTCTATATTTATAAATAGTGCTGCAAAATAGCACAAGGGCTCAGCAAACAAAAATGTGTATTTTTACATTTTTTAAAATGCTCACTTCTGTTTTTAATATTAACATAAAGACTCAAGTTTCACGGGATACGTTAATCACTTTCTGTATTCGGTTTACATAAAAACCACTACCAAAGCTACAACTCAAGATTGTACAGGAATGTCCTAAACTTTCCTGCAAGGCATTGAATCTATTTATTTAATCAAATTAAGTTACCCTTGCTGGATTGAACAACTTGTAACAGAATAGAACTGGTGCTTAAAAAGTCCACTTGCTGTGATGGAAGATAAAGGCTCAAGCCCATTAAACAAATATTAGTGTAACCCTAAACCTGCCATTTACTGACAAATCGCTTCTCTGGTTCTGGCTTAAAGTGACAAAAACGATTTGCATCATCAGCCTAACACCAAAGGGTTATTCTTCCATGTCTGCATTTCAAAAATAAAAGAAGAAGAAAAAAAATATGTTCACAGAGGGAACGAGCAGATATTCTGAGATTCAGGTGGTATGTCCCTAACTCCCCAAGCAAGAAGCCCCAAGCCTGGGCTGTGTTTCAGGCAGGTGGGCAGCGAGTGCTCCCCCACTTTCCACTTCCTGGTATTGAGTACGGAGACATACAGCCTAGTCTGACTGGATCCTCAATTAAAAGCATGCATGACCCGGTTCCTGTGAGTCAAGGTGTCCCTGGCAGGGCGTCGCCCTGCTCTCCCTCCCCTTGCAGCCAGCAGCAGCGCTGGCTCAGAAGCCCTGAAGCTCGGGAATGTTCTTGTAGAGATCCAAAGCAGTTGGGTTGGAGAAGGCGCCTCTCTGGCTGACTTCCTTTCCCGCTAACACCTGCTTGACAGCTACCTCCACCTTCTTTCCGCTGATGGTGTACTGTGGAGAGAAATCAGACGTGCCAGTTTTACCTCGTGGAGGGACAGACCAGCCTGGGACGCATCTACTGCTTCACAGTTTCATCTTCAAGTCCAATATTCATGTTTAAAACTCAAAATAGAAAGGAGGTGAAACAGTATGTAAGCATAATGAAACCCCAACAAAGAGCTGAAGACCAACAGTGGAAAGTTCTTGGTTAAAGACTGACTAAGGTGTTTATGTAGGCTTTTAATGTCAACAGTTTGCCTGGAAATCTGCATCAGAAAATCTGCATCAGAAAAGCCTAAATTATTGTAAATACACAACTATGTATGCAGTCTTGGACCTGTGAGTCTACAGAGCTAAATGTGTGTGTCTGCATGCGTCTGCATGCGAAAATGAATACTTCTGCTCCTCTTTCTGCTTTGCTTCTCGCCTTCATCATTTACTGCTATTTGGCCAGTTGCCCAGCCTCCCTTAAATCTTATAGACAACACATCTTATTCATGTGTGATTTCTGTAAAACCCAGGCCAGATATTCAAAGTTCCGAAGTTGTTTTCAGCCACATGACTTTCAGTTCTGGCTGTGAGATGCAACTGCCGGCGAGTGTCCTTTGTCATATAGCTCACGCTCATCAGTATGCATCGTGTAAACCTTGGCTTCCCGCATCGCTCCATGCAATTTGCACCGGAGCACAAAATGAGGGCACTTGGAGTTTGCAGAATACTGGGAAGCAGGTAGCATGCTGCTTAAGCACTAGGGCCAAAAGATCTTCTTTTAAGGTTCTGAAGGGGGCAGTGCCCTTCTACTCTCAGGAGAACTTAACCTGAAACTGCTTTTGTAACAATACTCAATGGTATAAATAAGGTAATGAATAAAATGTTGCAATTATCTTCAAGTGTCATTTTCCCTGATACACAGAGGAAAGACACACAACATTAGTGGGAAAGGTAATCTGGCCACATACATAAAGACATTGCAGAGCATGGCTCCAATCTGTAGTTGAAGAATCAACTAAATTAAATGTAGTAAAAAATTTTACAAAGGCATTAACGTTCTATTTGTAGTCAATGACTAAGCTGCTTTTGTCCTGCAGAGCCGGTGATCCACCTCAGAGTCAAAGCACTCATCAGTGAAAGGCAAACAGGATAGCACTTAGGTGATCGTCAGTCCCGCTTAAACAAAAACGCCACATCCCATCCACCACGGCAGTTATAAAGGAACCAGGCCATCGAATCGCCACTTTCCCCACTTTCTAAGCTCCCTCGAGTGTTTGCCAACTGTTGCCTTGGTTACCCTACGAAAGGGAGGCAGAGGTTGATGTGACACTGTGTTTCAACCCTCCACTATGCTGGGTTAGGGTGGGGGAGACATAATATATCATAGCTGTCCTGACATTTCCCTCTTAATGACGAAGCACACAGGAGAAATGCAGAGATGCCACCAAGCTCAAACGGAACAGTGTGAAGTGACGCAAAGTGAAAAATACTAAGTGCAGCAAAAGTGACAACGATATGATAATTCTGAATATTAATAACAACAACAAATTTAGGTGGTGTTCATTTTCTAAATAAAACAGGCCAGGGAGTTGTCCATAATAACGATCAGCCAATTTAAGTGCTGACTCATGTCACCCAGGCTGACAATCACACATCTAACAACATCCCGAGATCTGGGAAGACTCTGGAAGAATCTTGAGTATAAGAAAGTTTCAAAATGGCAGGGAATTCTTGTCAAGCCGGGGACTCTACAATGACTTCTAAGTGGTGGTATAGCCGAGGCCCGATCCTAAATGAAGATGCAGCTTTCAATTTGCTGAGGAAGAGAGACACTCCTGAATGCCGAGCCTCAAAGGATATGTAAGAATGCAGCGCCTCTCCCGTTCCAGGGCTTTCCTAGGGCCTGTTCACCCTAATACGCTTTCATTTAGCAATGCAAACATTTTCTTCCGATTTAGCCGTCCGTCTGTAATACCATAGATCTTTTTTCCCCAAGAAGAGAGATAAATTACGCTCTCTGGCAACTAATCTTTCTGGAAGCGCATTAGTGCAGACACTCAAACATAAAAATGTTGTCATGCTTACATTAGAGAGCTCCGATTGGTTCGTACTTAGCTTGTAAACCCATTCCTGATTAGCTCTCTTCCTTTAGATGCCTCTTTCCCTAATTGGTTATTCTTCATGGGAGTGAAGAATGCTTTGCCCTTGTTTTCACTGTATTAAGCCACATGTGAATATGGAAGATGTACAGGATTTTTGTTACCTGGCATAAGTTGTTTTGCTTTCTTGTGTGCAGCTAAATCCTCTTTTGTGTATATTGTAAGCTGTTTGCAACTATTGTGGAACTCAAAATGAGACTGTACCCGAGTCAAATTTAAGTGCACCTCTAGCTTATAATGAAGACATCCACCCATCGAACACTGAAACTGTGGGGAAGAGAATGAAACTTGTAGTGACTAAATTTCTGGATCCTCGTGTTGTTGCTGTGATGGTTGCTTTGTATACAGCTTTGTGTTAGCGACGCTACAGTACTGTGATATTTGCTAGTTGAACTCAAAATAAATGATTCAAAACATTCAAAACAACAGTCAAAAATATCTACATTAACAGTCACTCTTACACCTGTGTCATTTGTCTTTCTAGTGATGATGCAGATCCTTTCTTTTGGAATATAAATAACATTAAAAATTTTATCATATAAGTGCGGGCGTAGCCTTAGTCGCTCTATTTCAGGTTTTAAAGATGGCCATGGCAAACCGGGTGTGTGGTGAGCTGTACGGAGAAGTGCGGGAGGGCCCCCACCGGGATGTCCTGTGTCTCCAGGATGAAGGCGGGGATGTGCCGGGCGGACAGGCCCGTGCGGATGGCGGCACGGACGCGCTGCACCAGCTCGGGGCAGAATTCCTTATTAGGTGCCATCTTTAAGAAGAGGATGACGCGTTCCTCCCCATCGTTGTTGTACTGAGGCACACACAGGCTGTCGGTCACCTCCTCAAAGGCCTCCACTGAAATTTTGGGGGGGGGGGCAGAAGGAGCAGCATGTTTAATAATAATAATAATAATAATGATAATGATATTTATTTCATAATATTATTTGGGGGTTAAGGGCCTTGCTCAAACACCCACAGACGTAACTATTCGGCTGACCTTCCGATCACAGGCAAAGAGACTTAAGCCCATGGAGCTGTGCGCCACCCCCAGTGTGTATGAGGTAAGAACTGCGTACAAATGGGCCTCGGCAGTGCACCGTGTGAAGGGAGAACCCAACATGACAAAGGCCTCAGACCCGCCCCTGGAGCCCGCTCAAAGCCCCTGTAGTGCGGTAGATATTGAAGACTGTGCAAATACATTTCCCACACCTATGGTGGAAATACATTTGCATTTACTGTTGTTAGAAAACAGAGAGCGACATACAAGTGAGGCAAATAGCACGTTACAAGCACGCGGCTGATCTTCCAGAGAGTGTCCCGGTACAAGTGTGAGTAGTCCTGGAGCAAGAGATACACAAACACTTTCAAACGAAAAAAAGGAACTAATAAATTTGGAGGTTTAACCAAGCGGACTGTTCACGTTGCTGTATTTCTTCTCTATCTTAGTAATGGGCAAACTTCCAGAAACCTCACGGTAAACAGATTAACTGCATGTTCAAGTCCTAAGGAGACCTAGTGAAGTTTCATAAAATAAACAAAATGCCTGTATGATCACAGAAATTCTCAGCTTGGATGAGTATTAAACACGTCCAGCCTTGCACATTTACACAAACTTCATTATTTAAAAACTGGAACTTATGGACTGGCTATCTGTCACATTAATTATCTGACATTAGTCATATTATGCAATATTTTTCAGATCTTGCTGACACAAAACCGCAGTTCTTCACTTAACAATAAATCAGATAATAAAATTGTAAGAGACAGCAAAATCTCCAGCAGCCCCAAAACTCTTACCGATGTTATAGATTTCAGAGCTTCCAAATCGCACTCCATTGGGATTTAAAGTTCCATCACTGAAAATGGCACAAGAAGAAAAAATCCTATTAGGACTGAGTTCAAACTACTTTAATAAAACTATTTAGAAAGTACTAGTAAAAATCCAATAGTAAAATCAGCTGGCCATTTTAAAAACAAGTAAAATGTCTACTCTTGTTCCATTTTGAAAAGTACCTCCTGGTAACATGCCCATACTATTAATCATTATGTAACAGCCCTCATGAGTGGCTGTGGCTGTTCAGTTACCTTCTACCGAGCATAACTATTCCCCCTGTCTTTGGGTTGATCTTACAATAATCTCCATGGGCCCACACCCCTAAGAGAAAAGAAAAGAAAAAATCAGTTGCTAAATACTTTGACAGCGTCAGGCCAGAGGCTGAGCCAATCGGGGCAGCAGGCCGACAGCGTACCTGGGAAGTTTGAGAAGTACGCCTTGCGATACTTGCTCCCATTCTCGTCGTTCCAGAAGTGGGTGGGTTGGCAGGGAATGGGCTTCAGGCATACCAGCTCCCCACTCTCCCCCCATACTGGCTTTCCTGGGACACAGAAAGAAAAACCGTTTGCTTGTCTGACACGTAAAACCAAGCCTCCCATGCAACTCACTACAAAATTATGCAAATTCTATTAACTACGTCAGTTTCTACATCAGAACGAAAAATCAGGGGAAATGGAAACAGAGGAAAAGGAGCCCGCAAACCACGCGCTCGCCCAGAGAGCGAGTCGGTGGAGGAGCCCGCAAACCACACGCTCGCCCAGAGAGCGAGTCGGTGGAGGAGCCCGCAAATCACTCGCGTGCCCAGAGAGCGAGTCGGTGGAGGAGCCCGCAAACCACTCGCATGCCCAGAGAGCGAGTCGGTGGAGGAGCCCGCAAACCACGCGCGCGCCCAGTGTCGATGGATTCTGTGTAAGACAACAATGCCTAGTGTGCAAATCTGAGCTCAAGTAAATTCCTGAAAGAACAAAAGAATGTTAATGTACAAAGATATCTGGTGGGGGATAAAGTCGAAAAATATTACAGGTTGTTCTCTGCATGGGGAATCCCTGTATACCTGGACAGTATATAAAATCTCATGCATTAAATTGCTGAAACTTGAATAGTAGTACGTGTTAGAATGCTGGGCATCTGTGCTGCCCTTGTTCTCACCATCATAGCTCCATGCCTCCACAGCCATGCCCAGGTTTCGGGACTGGATCTCACCACGGTAAACAGGCACAGTCATATTCTGTCCCATGAAGCAGGAGATGATGTCTGTCCCACCTGGCACAGAAACAATATCAACAGATCAAACCCAGTTTCCTTTAAGGCAACTCTTGACAACTTTGTGACCTCTGTTGAGTATGATGCCATTCAGGGCAGAAGTACCTCCCCCAAGGGTACGATAACAGGGCAGTTCCTGGATCTTAATCTGGCAAACTCAAGGTTATGATCGTGGCTCCTAAATCACCATGCTACCCGCTGCTCCACTGCAGCGGAGATGTTGAGATGATCATTAGGTGTGCTGTGATGAAATGTCTGCATGGCTACAAACAGGGAAGCAAGTTCTGTTTGCAAAATACCAGAAGCTTCCAGAAGCGGCTCCATAAAGCAGCCCCCCATGGTGCGAGAAAGGGAAGATGCTTGGAGCACTTTGGAGGGAGAAAATGCCTTTATGCATAAAGTCATGTAGAGTATCTATATAATCTTATTCATAAGCACATCTACCTATCATACCATGAATTGATCAGGTTATTAAATTGATCTGCATTGTTTATGACAAATTAAATTACTAGATGCACCAATACACTATGGAAACTTCAGTCTGTCTGTCTTGCTGTCCTCATGACATTTTATGAGTCAAGCCTGTTGGCCGATTCAATATAACTGAAGCCACAGGCAGAAAGATGTACTTTTCCATAACTTGGCTCCAGTGAGGTATTCTACAGGGGAACAGCAGAAGAAAGATTTACTTTTGTTTATGATGCTTAAAGTCCATTTATCCATGTAGTTCTGCTATCATTCTAACCAAGTCATTTTTAAAAATTCTGTACATTATCCAGCTCTTAAGAGAGATATTACTTTGAAAAAGATGATAAAATCCTAGCGTATTAGGTAGAAGACAAAAATCATAATTGATAAATGTGGTTTAAAATAATCTGCACATCAGACTATTTTTAAACCACGTAACAAAAACTGAATAACATATCATGGTGTCATTATCATTTTCAATATTACTGAAATAGGGCAGTAATGATGGAGGAGTAAAATAGAGAGAGAGAGCAGCAGGAAAAGCAGAGATGGCCGTATCAAAACGGCACAGAGCTGAAGGTGGGGGCCAGCAGTGCGGGAGTTAAAAGCACTGTGTGCAGAGCCAGCAGCCCAGTTAGGGGGGGTCACAGGGCACTGCTGAGAATAACAGGAGCACGTATGCCATGATGGACCCCTGTTACAAGGTCAAATCTGTTGCTGGTGGTTTGGGGCAGCTTCCAGGGACCATGGGGCTAAAAGGTTTAACGAACACACCAGGCCGTCTCAAAGCCAGGCGTACCTGCCAGCAGCCTCGGCCGGGGTGCCCTGGAAGACCTGCTC
This sequence comes from Isichthys henryi, assembly GCA_026776945.1. Classification (NCBI taxonomy): domain Eukaryota; kingdom Metazoa; phylum Chordata; class Actinopteri; order Osteoglossiformes; family Mormyridae; genus Isichthys; species Isichthys henryi. The sequence continues at coordinate 34,099,219 of JAODJX010000042.1, forward strand.
AGGTTAGGCGTACCTGCCAGCGGCCTCAGCCGGGGCGCCCTATACGACCTGCTCAGGCCATGCTTACCTGCCAGCGGCTACAGCTGGGGCACCCTGGAAGACCTGCTCAGGCCAGGCGTACCTGCCAGAGGCCTCAGCCCATCGCCCTGGAGGACCTGCTCAGGTTAGGCGTACCTGCCAGGGGTTACAGTTGGGGTGCCCTGGATGACCTGCTCAGGCTAGGCGTACCTGCCAGCGGCTACAGCTGGGGCACCCTGGAAGACCTGCTCAGGCCAGGCGTACCTGCCAGAGGCCTCAACCCATCGCCCTGGAAGACCTGCTCAGGTTAGGCGTACCTGCCAGCGGCTACAGCTGGGGCGCCCTGGATGACCTGCTCAGGTTAGGCGTACCTGCCAGCGGCTACAGCTGGGGCGCCCTGGATGACCTGCTCAGGCTAGGCGTACCTGTCAGCGGCCTCAGCCCATCGCCCTGGAAGACCTGCTCAGGCTAGGCTTACCTGCCAGCGGCCTCAGCCCATCGCCCTGGAAGACCTGCTCAGGCCGGGATTACCTGCCAGCGGCCTCAGCCCATCGCCCTGGAAGACCTGCTCAGGCCGGGCTTACCTGCCAGCGGCCTCAGCCCATTGCCCTGGAAGACCTGCTCAGGCCGGGCTTACCTGCCAGCGGCCTCAGCCCATCGCCCTGGAAGACCTGCTCAGGCTGAGAGTACCTGCCAGCGGCCTCAGCCGAACTCGCATTGTGTCTGTTGCATCTACAGGTCTAACTTCACAACTGAACTTTCATCAGAAGTGAGAAATCATTCAGGTGAAGGGAGATAACTTACCTCCCTCCGGCTAAGGAAAGGCTCGGTAGAACCACCCAAATCAATTTCCCCATTAGCTTTCTCCATTACAAAGTATAGAAGGGGTTTGTGATATTTTCTTATATCTTTTATTTTTCAAACAAAAAATGGGATTATGCTTGTTAAAATAAGGATTAAAACATGTCTGATTCTTAGTGTCACCTTCTTAATGAAGTAATATCCTTGCCTCGGTGACCCAAAGATGGCCTCTTATTTTATGCAACACAGTCAGATGTTAGTTTTTTTTTTTTATTATGACTTCAGTTTAAAATGATCAGTCGCTGTGAATTTAAATAAGTTTAAAGCCCAACCACTCATGAATAATCAAACATAGGCAGACTTCATCTGGAGCTGTTTAGCAAAGGGGGAAAAAACTGAGAAGAAATCCATGATTCCACGACCGGAGTTAGCGGCAAGTTTCAATGATCATATAGGAGCATGTCCAGTATCGGCGATGTGACCCAGCTTTCAGCGGTGATGTTGTGCATTCAGCAGGCATGAGTGGGGGGGGGGGGCAATAACTGCCACTGTGTAAATTTCACTGCTTTTAACGATTCCAGCACCAGCTCTGCGGCAGAGATAAACCTTAATATTCATTTGTATGCGCTGATCCTTTGGGATTTCACACAATTACCATGATGGATTTGGGAGAAGAGTCATTGATGAATGATTAATGATGCCCCCCCCCCCCAAATGCTATGGAATATTTTTTTAAATCCAGACTACAAATTAGACAGCAGCTCACTGGGCTGGGGCGGTGGGGGGGGCAGACACAAAGTCTCACTTTCCTTTCACAGGGAAATCGGCGTTATTTAATAACCGGCTCAGGAGCTGTGCAGAGCATGCAATGAAGCGCTCTCAGTGGTCACATGATTAGCAGGCCCTCCATGGTCATGTGATCAGTGGCGGCCTTGGAGGCGGTACTGGGCCTCACCGGAGATGGAGCCCAGCAGCACATTGCTCTTGATGCTGGAGTAGACGTACTCGTAGCTCTGGGGCTTCAGCGGGGAGCCCGTGGACAGGATGGTGTGGAGACTCTGCAGGTTGTTTGTTTCGGCTGTGGATGGGAAGAGCGCGTGAGAGCCAAGGAAGTGGGAAACGTGTAATGATGTCAATCACGTAATTACCATCCAATATACACACACTCCCAGAACCGTCAATAACATAATTACTATCTTCACGTAGTTAGCAAGCTGACAGTTTTTACAACGCAAATATATTAAAAGGATAAATTCAGGAACCGAATCTATGACCTGTGGGTTACTCAGGCTGCCTGCTACCCCTAGTTAGTACTGCAGCATCTCATCAGCAAGATCTGTTACAAATATGTTCTTTATTTAAGCAAATGTCTTATTAGACATGTACAATAAGCACTGTGCTTCATCCATATCTAACCATGGTACTCAATCGACTCAACAGGTATAAAGCAGCACCAACACAGATGAACTGACCTTAATGTGGAGGACAAAGGACCGGTTATGGGAATGTGGTGTAACAGTGACACCCTTTGGTGGAGAGAATAATGAAAGTGGTGTTTTGCAAACGGGGAGCGTCCCCGTGTGCTGCCACACTCACATCCAAGCTTTAAAAATACACTAGGAGTTCACGATAAAAACGCTGAGTGCAGACAGGCCACAATAAAAACACACCAGTGAATCACGAGTGACAGCCACCTCTCCCAGCGGCCACCGATCAGGCAGGAATGTGTCCGTGTTTTGTTTTGGGTTTTCGTTTTCCTTTTAATTTGCACATCGCTGGCACCCTGTCAAGCAGCCCCCTCCACAGGCCTGTCCGCCCGTGAAGGGGGGGGGGGATGCTGCAGAGACGCCCCCCCCTGCCCCCCACAGAGAGGCCAGGTGTTCACACTAAATGTCATCAGAAGGACGGGACCTCCGGTGGCACAGAGAACCCGCTCCCCCATAATCCCATAAACATATGCCAGCGCCCCCACAGCACTGACATGGCGAAGGCCCCCTCCCCGGCTGGAGCAGCAGCCATGCAGGAGTGCAGGCAAGATAAACAGAATAAAATTAAAGGCTCGACTCCTAACCGAGGGCGGAAACATTTATATAAGAAGCCAACTAACTGAACAGCACCTGATGGAGAAACTTCTACAGAGTTTCTTATACGACGGGGATGCATCTCAAAGTAGTGAGAAGTGTCTGCACTCGGTCTAGTCGGGAGTCCTCCAAATTAAAGGACACGTTAACCAAAAAAACGTAAACACAGCATTCGGCCGACGAGCAGCCAGCGGCACCCTGGCATGGATTCTGCGAGACTCTGGGGCTCCGTGGGAGGCAGGTGACATCATTGGCTCATGGGGGGACAACTCAGTGTCAGCAGTCACTCCAGAATTTACCAGAACTGCTCCACTGGTAATTGCAAGGATGCTAGAATATGATCTGCATAAATTTCATGCCCATTAAACCAATGGGTGAGCACTGTGAATGGAGACTGTATGTGAGGCTGCTCCTATCCAGATGGAAATGCTCACTAATGACTAATCATTCTGAACAAACCTAAAACAACGCCTGCAGAAGAGGAAATTGAAAAAAAAAAAATAATGAATCACTCCGTCACACCACAGAAGAACTTGAGAAAGTTTTTGGCATAAGAGGATTACTCATCAGGAGCCGGCCGAAGCAGCAGACTCTGAAGTTCTCCAGACACCCAGAGATACCCATGGTGGACAAAATAATGGCCAATTTACCTTCTCCAGCATTTTTATATACAACCCTAAGCATGATGGCTTGCTCATGTCTGAAATCATGGAAGCCCACACCTATGTGGAGACACCTGCTTTTAACATTCCTCACATCCATTATGTACAAATCTTTCATATGGTGGTTACCATTGGCCAGTGCTTTTTTCTATAGTGAGTCAGGGGGTATCAGTGTCACCTCACACCTCCAGGCTCTGTGTCTGTGTGTGTTTGTGTGTGTGTTTATGTGTGTCTGTGTCCAACCTCCCCCCACTGCTTTTTGCAAGTTGTAATTATTCCTTAATATCATCAAGCTCAGTAGTGCTAACGAGCTAAAAGCCTCGCAACTTTCACCAAGTACTACTTAACCCCAAATCCTTTGCATTACTTATCAATGATACCTCACAAAACAGGGCCACGTGACTTTAACATCAGGGATTCGCTGATGACAATTGCTGATGCCCTAAATGTGCTTACATCAGAGTATATAGAGTAAAAACGCATAAAGAGTACATGATGGAGGCAAGATTCTGGCGCCCTTCATCCGAGCCATTTCCCATGCGAATCCCCCCTCCTGTGTTTATGAATAAACATGGGTAGCTGTTATCAGGGTAATCAGGACGTGATTCGGCACTCTGGGGTCTAACAAGTGAGCCGTGGCATAAATATACAGTATTAAGGACAATCTGCGGCTCTGTTTTAATGGGACCCAATCACTGGGAGTTCATCAAGCATTCGCCGGTTCTGAGCTGCATACTCAGAGCCACTAAACGGAGGGGAATCGCGATTCACTAAAGAAACAAGGGCTCTCACTTGGAGAAATACAATGCATCTACAATTATTTTAATTGCATCTTAATGTAACATCGGCAGCTGTTTGAGCACACAAGTCATTAACATTATCACCAAGAGCATAAATGCTCGAAAGCAAAAACTTGAGGCTAGTCAGCTCCGCTCCTCCTCACGGCTGGAAAACGCCACATTGTGCTCTGTACTCACCTGGCTTGAGATTTCTCTCTTCCAACACGGAGAGCCACTTGGCACCAGTTCCAAAAATGGTGATCCTGCAGGACAAAGGCAAACGGCGTCAAACACCTGTACACAAGTCAATAGATTGCTACAGTCTATACAATAATGAGTGACAATGCTATCAAAATTCAAATGTCAATCACAAGGTCTTAGTCTGCAGTCTATATAACTCCTTTGTGTCATGTTAATAATCAAAACATTTGAAAAAATGTTTTGTTCCGCTCAAGCACAACGTTGCCAATTTGTCGGTTTGCAGAACAAACTGAACACACAGCTGTAGTTTAAGACCACAGGCAGGAGCAAACAGTGAGGTGCTTCTATCGCAATGGAGCAAGTGCAGGCCTGCCCAGAGAAGCGTGGGACATGGAGGCTTTCCTGCAGAGCCTACGAGTCCCATCAGGCATGTGGAATGGGGGGGAGGGGAGCGGCATGTGGACAACAGGTTTCCATAATCAAACTGGGGATGACAATCTGCCACAGTGCTCTGCGATAAAGTCCAAGGTACAAGGACCAGAGGGCTAGTCTGTTCATAATAATTCCTCTGGAAGGGTTTAGAGGTTTCGCAGTTCTCTTTATTTCCATGCACTTTAGGCCCAATGACATCATCGCTTATATATTTTAACACCTTGGGCTAGTTGCAATGATTCTCTGAATAGCTGCCTGCCTGCTTGACCTCGTGGCAGTACTCGTTTCACATACCATTAAACCATTAAAACACAGGTAAGGTGCTTCCGTAAGAATCAATTGGCCACTTTGCTGGATGATGAGTCGAGCACAGCCGCCCTCCCGGTGCTGTGAGCTCAGATCTATCAGTTTGCCCTCAGACAGGTGGGGGAGCGCACCACACTGAGGGCTGCCTGCTGCTTATTGCAAAACTCCTTCCCTGCTGCCATCAGGCTGCAGTGCTAATGGTTCTTCCTGCCTGGATTCTTAGTATCACGAAGCTCAGCCAGTGCCAGAAAGACTCAGTTTTACAATCACTTCAGCCACAATTACATAAGTTTACCAAAGATTATAAAGTGCAAAACAAATATTTGCACAAAGTAGCATTTGTCTTGCTTGTGTCCAGCTGATAGTTTGACAGAACAGTAGCGTAAACTGAAAGGCTCTGTAGGATAAATTCCATCCCTGTTCTGCACATAATCACCTCACCCTGAAATCTTAAATGAGGAAACATAAGCAAGGCCAAAACGCAACTTTTGGGTCCGTTTAAAAGCACAACTCGTCCCCTCAGCTTCCTACCAGTTAAATCTCTCAAAGATTGTTATCCCATTATAAGCTGCTAATGCAGGTCTGACAGAAACATCTATCTGTAGGACTTCCATGATATCATGGATACCAGATACACCAGTCAAGTGTCCTATCTGTCACCTAGTTACCTAGCGGCGCGCTAAGGCCGGCCTCAGATCTCCAAAGAAAGCCGACAACGACGATGGCGGCATTAATACTTCTCAGCAGGGAATTTCAATATCGATTTTTTTTTTCTTCAGACCACTGCTGTTAGGATATAAATTGCAGGACAAAATCACTTTTTTCCCCCGACAAGCAATCGCACATGCAAAAAAAAAACAGCCATTTAATGTGAAAATTCCCCCTGCATACTTCCACTTCTCCCAGCCACATCCAGTCAAATGAGCAGTTTTTCAGTCCGCTGATAATGTCTGGCTATTTTAAAAAAGAAGATGAGATATTGTCCAACTCCCCAAGGCCTCAGCGATGAACTCACTAACAGCTCCACTAGTGCAGCGTGCAGTAAAACTCAATAAACTTAATAAAAACAAGGCAAACCAATTTGGAGTCGGGCCAGGAAGCCTTTGGCTTGAACAGGCATTTGAATTTTAAATAGGCATTTTTATTAACAGGCAGCAGGTAGCAGCAGGTTCAAATCCCAGAGGAGGAGCTGAGCTTGTACTGGTGAGCAAAGTGGTACAACCTTAACTGCATCACTAAAGGGCAAAAGCTGCCAGCAACAGTTTGTAGGTCACCCAAGATAAACGTCTGTTAATCGAATTGTTAGAACCTTGTCATTGAACACAATCTGTCCTCCTATGGGCTCAGCAACACTTCATTATGAGGTATTACCAAAGCTTCTGCTAGAACCAGGAAACCCAGGCGACCCCTGGGCACTCAGCTAGTTATTATGAGAGGATAGAAGCTCACTGGCCACAAATATGAGTGGAGAGAGGAAAATATCACCATGACCATCCTAGGTGGCAATAAACACAACAAAGCCAAGACTGTGATTTTAGGGGGCCTGCTTTTCTGTTTTACAGGAGCAAAACCAAACCACTACAATACATTTGACAGCATTTACTAATAGTGATTTCAAAGAAGGACGTGGTGCTCTTGAACCAATGGGTCTGCTGGCCCAAATGTCATTTTGAAGTTGATGGTCATACTGATAGTCATTGTGAAATTAGGCTCCGGCCAGGCGGGACGCCCGGAACGTTAGGCTCCGGCCAGGCGGGACGCCCGGAACGTTAGGCTCCGGCCAGGCGGGACGCCCGGAACGTTAGGTTCTAACTAGTGGGGATACATATATAATCAAAATATAAACCTGTTTTGCAAAAATAAGCAAAAAGAAGCCCCCGCACCCCCCACCACCCCCAATCACCCACGGATTCATGGCTGTGCAAAGACGCACAACCACAGTGCTTTGAATTCATTCAAGTGCAAATAAATGTGAATGAATAAAATTCACCATCATTTTCACTTTCAACTTAATAACACAAAGACCAAGAGAGCAAAGAGCAGTGGCAGAGTCATTATAACAGAGACTCTTACATTCATGCATTAACAGTATCCCACTGTTACATGGTGGTCATAGCTACTTCAGCATCCTTTACACAATACAGCTTGTTTTTCCAGCAGTTATTCTGTTGGGTTTTAGGTCAATTGCACAGCAAATCACTAACAAGTTCTCAGCAACTGATTGACACACCATAGGGACACCCCATGTTTAACTTTGATTGCAAATTACCTATAAATGACAAATTTAGTTTCAATACAGTTAAACACAGGCACTGGATAAGTACCAAGATGTACAGCATGTAATGATACACCCAACGCAGATGTATTATATGTTTTGGCAGGGAAGCGATCACCCAGAAAATATATATCATGTCATCTATATGTAAAATGGCTTTGATAACAATTACAGGAAAAAGCGTATGAACCAAGTATACCTCTAGAGTAATACAAAAAGGGGGGGGGGGGATTGGATAATTTACATGTGTCAGTGTTAGCGTAAGCGGGAAAGGCAGCCTATTGTACTTGCGACACTGAGCAACATCAATTAAATGCAGCTTTGGGCACTAAACTACTCGCAGTCTCACTCTAGCACCTAGTGTAACCCCTGTGATTGAATGTCAGAGTAATCTCCTCGCACCTTATCCTTCCAGCTCGGCCAAATTGCAGAGGAAATAACAGGTGTGGACCAGGCCGTGAGCTCTTCACGCCCGCTTAGCAAGTCGCTCCCCATTACTCTGCAAATATAAATGGGATTTTGGAGGAGGGATCTCTTCTGGCTGGACATGCAAGTGGAAGCATTGTTCTATGCCTTTTAAATCCAGGCGTGTATAACCTTCGAATGGATTTCTAAAACAACAAAAAAATAATAATAAATGGTTGGAAAAAGCAATGATTACATTTTCGTTAGAGTTTAGCTCTATGTCACCCACAGAACATCAGTAAAGATACACAAGGCACTAGTTCCTGCTCATGTATTTTACACTGCATGCATTCCTTAGATCACATGGGCTGCCAGTTATGAGGAGGGATTTCTGTCTGTCTGTCAGTCAGTCTGCCATTGGCCAATTTAACAAACTTGACATCCTGTTTATGATGTCCCCCTGCCTAGTTCCCTGTGCTGCCTTGGGTAGCCCCCCAGGTCGCTGCGTCCCCCTTCTCAATAGGAGGTTCTGCAAGATGAATGGATAGATTCACCCTCCCTGATGAATAATATAACATGTAATTTCTCTAATTATTTAAACAAGCCTGGGACAGACAGACTCAGCAGGGAATAAGCATGTTTCAAACAGCTACATTTTATCACAGGCAACTGCTTCCCTTTGCACTGCATCAAGGATTCAAGTGAAAATACAAAAAACATGCTGAACACATCAACAAACAGAAGACGACTATGAATGCACGCAATTTGTGTTAAGCCTGGAACCTGCAAGATACTGCAGATTGTGCTCTCTGTGGAACTCGGGGACCAAAGACACACAGAACAGATAAATGCCATTCTCTGCTTAGTGCACACTAAAGCTATTTCCAACCAACAACAGACTATTGAAGAATGACAAGGACTTGTGTTAGACTGTCTTAACATAGCACTGCCACTCAACCCCCAAGAGAGACTGTACACGCTGGAAAATTAATCTACACAATATTGAAATTACATGCAAGCCTTTTCCTTAAAGTGTTCCTTATTTACAAGAAAATAGACTAAACCTGGTTATTATGACTGGGAAATTAAATATATCAGAAAACATATTTTAATGTTGAATTTTAAAATTCAAATCAAAATTGTCTCAAGGGAAAGCAAGGAGAGTTGGCACTGACCTGATACCAGCAAAAATATGCTGGATCAAGTATCGGGGAGTAAATACCAATCCGATTTTCCATTAGAGTTAGGTCTAGCCTGAAAAATCCCAAAAATGCCAAAGCACAACAAACCATACACAACGTTTTTGACTAGAAATGCTTAATTCAGGTATATAGTAATATTTTTATGATGAATTCCTTTGTACTTTAAGGACTATTTCTGTTCACTTTTGTTAGAGAAACACACTTACGTGAATCATGTCAGTTGTGGATTTCTTTCTCTAGCAGAGTGGCAAAACCTTAGTTTGAGCGACATTACATTTCCCTGTTCTTAGCATAGCCAAACAATGTGGCTACAGCAATAAATGCAGATAGTTTCCCCACGTTAACTGAAATGTACTGATACAAATATCGCATTTAATGCACAGTAGTTGATAAAGGGGGAAAAAAATCAGATTGATATCAGTATTGTAAGATACTCAAAATGATATTGTGCCATCTATGAAAGCAAGCTTTTATTCCATAGCGGCCCCAGATGAATACATAATAAAGAAGATCCTATCTGAGAATTGTATAAATGTTCCATTAATATATGGCCAACATATCAACTGGAAAGCTCCCTTCAAAGGTTCTTCAGCTTTCAAATGTTCTTCAGACGAACACTGCTCTTGATTTCCCATGGGGCAATGGAGGAAATCTGCAAAACTGTTTCTACATACAAATATAGTTCTCAGCCTCCCACCAAAACACTGACACCTGCAGGGCCTCCTGCCCTACTCAAGACGATCTTCTCTGCTCACGCAATTGGCTTTCTGCTGTGATCTGTCACCGCACAACCCCAGCTTACCCTAGTCGGTCAACCAGGTCCCAGAGGATGTTGGCCGTGGGGACAAGGGGGGAACCATCATAGAGAACCACAGATGCCCCCACCGCCAGAGAAGAGATGAGCCAGTTCCACATCATCCAGCCTGTCTGAGGGAACACAGAGGGCATACTGTATATGTGAGATCGGAGGCCCTCACTGCTCCTAGAGGACCACTGTGCATTTTCAAATACTTGACTGAGCCAATTATCTCCTTAATTGAGTTGCTTTAGTGGTGATTCTCGTGGGGGGGGGTGTTCATTATAGGGAGTGCTGCACTAACCGCAGTCCTCCAGTTCAAGGCCAGAAGACGTCTGGTCGGCGGACATCAAGGCCAAAGGCTGACTGTCATTTGCTAGGGGGCCTGCGTTGTGACAGCAGAGATTCTGCTTGATTACTGGCTTGTGGATTGTGTGTGTTGTGTTTAGTTTTTGAAAAGCACAACGGAAAATAAAGCCTGGTAGAAAGGTACACAACGCAGGTCAATACTTTGATACCTTATTCCCTAAAGCATTCAAGTATTAATGATACGTGCTTTAAAATACAATAGATATTATAGTTGTGTTTATTATCTAATATTAGTGGTACGTTTTTCTTTAATACCGTGGTATAGTAGATGATGATGTCACTGCTGGTCATGCTGCCGTGCAGAATGTGCTCCTTTAAGTGCTGGATGAGCGTTCCCTGCAAGCGAGGGGGGGGGGGGGGGCAGAGAGAGAGAAAAAGAGAGAGAGAGAGAGAGAG
>JAODJX010000042.1:34151859-34163407 GCA_026776945.1 Isichthys henryi
TCCGGACCCCCCCCCCCCCCGACCCATTAGGATAAGCTGTTTGGAAAATTGATGAATGAATATTACTAATATTTTTCAACTAACAAATACATTTTTTTCATGTGTATGCCAAAAAATCTTTTTAATTAGGCTACTAGAAACACACATACTGTACTGTTCCACCTCTTGTGCATCTTGTTTTATGGGTTTTTGAGGTGTTTTCTGTTCAATTTGAATATGTTCCACGTGAGGATATGCTAGTGGCAAATGCTTAAAACGCCCCACATTTTTTGCTTGATCTGGCAACAGCATCACTCGCACATCTTTCGGATAGCAGCCCCTGAGTGTGCACAACAGCCCAAGCTAGCGACTCCCAAATCATCCATTGGTTTTTCCATATTACTCGCATTGTCGCACAATTTGCACAGGCTTTGTTTAGTGGGATTTTCCAATAAACGCTACGTTCACCTCTCAAAACTTCGTTTTTACAAAGACTGCAAATCAAAATGCAAGTAATTGTTCATTAAAATGTAAAGTACTTCCAGATTGTCACCCAGACATCAGATTATCTGACGTTCTTATGCTCCTCCTACGGCAAAGGGTATGCACGTGACATCACAGCAGGCGGAAGTCACTGTGCTCACCCCAACTGAGTGGCAGAATATCTGAGTGGCAGCATTAATGTTCATTTTGAATGCCACAAATACAAAAAAGGTCTGTCGTGTGACTGGGCTATCTTTACAGACTGCTGAAATCTGAATAAGTATCGGACGTGGATTGGTCGCATTTGGCCAATACCCCATCCATGTAATAGGCATGGATTGGCACCGAATGTGATTCTGACATTATAGGTCACTGCAGTGTATTTCTGTAACTAATAGTTTAAAATTAGAACGCAGCATCATCATTCATAAATGCCAGCACAAACTTGTATTTCTGTTTATCCTCTCCTTTTTCTTCTTTTGGATCAGGAAAGTTCCACTGCCCTGTGCTGTACACCATCTTCACAAACAACTCCCACATTGTGGCCAATAAGGTCACAGGAAATGTGTTTTCCTATGAGGTGAGCTGCAGATTGAATTTGACCGTGACCGTATTGCACCCCCCGCCCCCCCATCTCTGTTGTTAATGAGTCATTTCTGTTGAACCATGACTGGTCCTGAAGATTGTTTTCTGTTTTGTGTAGGCAGTGGAGCAACTCAACATCAAAACAAAGAGCTACAAAGACCTGCTCACTGATGAGCCTTTCACACGGCAAGACATCATCATCCTGCAGGTGTGTGTGTGTGTGTGTGTGTTTTATATTATGGGGACCAAATGTTACTTTTGTTTGGTTACTTAAGGTTAGGGTTAGTTGGGATTAGAGTTATGCCCATAGAGTCCCCACAAGGACAGGATTATGAACTGTGTGTTTGTGTGTGTGTAGTCTACATCTTTAAAAAAGATGGATGAATGAAGGGTAAAACCATAGCTCGCTGCTTAAATACGTCATCAATCAGGTCTGTTTGGAAGTAGACCTGTCACAATTATTACAGTTCTCACTAAACGATAAAGCGACTATTGCAGTTTGTTGTTAATGTAGACAATATGGTTTGCCATACAATAGCAGGATGAATGGATCGGACAGTGCCAGGTAATGAGATGCAGTGTATGTATGATGGAAAATGCTGTGCATGCGCAGATGTGCGAGGTACAAATCAGGCAGGTGGTACAGATCAGTAGTGACCACATCAACTGATTATATTGAGGGGTTTAACTTCTTGTTTGTTTATGTCATATCTGCCCTGTACAATTTTTGTTTAAAACGCTTAAAAGGCAAACATAAATCCAATTTTTATTTATATGTTCCAGTGTTCAATGCTAATGAATAGTTCTTCTTCATAAGGCGTATGTGTACAATTAAACTATAATTATGCTTTCTCTATAATAGTATTATAAACAGTATTATGCAGATAGGGAAATTATACAGATAACAGAAGATAATTAAATCTTTAATCACAATTATTTGTATGACAATTAATCATCACTTAAAATCTCATGTTTGTGACATCTCTACTTGGAAGTGGTATTTGGGAGCCTGCATGCATGATGATGGCCTGTAGCCTTTACTGGAATTATCTGCTAGGCCGATTAGTACTGCCGGACGTACGCTCACATCATTAATGATTAACCTGTAAGGACCAGGGGCGGCAGCTCATGCTTTTCTAAGTGCTCAAACTGCAGAATGTGATAAACTTCATCAGGATGTGAGAATCAGGATTTCACTTGTGGAATGTGTGTGTGTGTGTGTTTGTGTGTGTGTGTGTGGTTGTTTATGGTCATCTGGGAGGTATTCCACAAAGCAAGATTTCTCATTTAATTGTACTAACTAGAAGTTATGATTGTCCAATCAGAGTTTAGGTAAGGAGCATTCCTATTGGACAATCATCACTTTTAGCTTAAGTTAACCGCTTAAGCTAACAGAAATCATGCTTTGTGGAACACTGCCTTGGACAGTGTGGGCAGCTGAGGTGCAGAGAGGTTGTGGCCACGCTAATCTTCAGCAGGTCTCAGATTTGGCTTGACGTGCATCAGCAGCAGAAGAAGCTTTGCATCATGGAGGATGCTCCCATCCTGTGGGGTTTTGCCAGGCTGGTCTTTGGACCCCCGGGAACCTTTTGCTATCCCATAGTGCTCAGCGGAGCAAAGCCAGCAGCCCCAGCCAGACCACTTGGCATGCTCTCATTTGGCTGACAGGTGGACAATTTATTAGTCTCTTGTCATGCAGGGTACATTACAATTCAGCTGTATACGCTCCAATCAACTTGTCTCATTTGCGCATACTAGAACACGGCCCCTGATTAGTTGGTGCACAAGAATGTTCCCTCACTACTAGGTATATTAGTGACTAGGTATATTACAAAGTCTTATAATGAAGAGTTTTATTAATTATCATCTAATGATCAGTATATGAATGTGGACTTCCACCTCCATCGTGGAATCATTCTTAAGCTAATTGGAATCTCAGAATGCATAAACCCCGCTGGTTTTGTGTTTTTCTGTCCACCGATCGCCTGGCACTGTACTACTGCCACTGTGCGCCCTGTGCTGCCTGCCGTAGGTTCCAGGTCCCCTGTGGCCATGCCCAGGAAGTGCGGCTGGAAGATGCGTGATGATGTAATGATGCTACATTAATCCTTTAAGATTCTGATGTGAAATTAATGAAATTAAAAACTGAAACTATCTTTACAGGTATTGCAGAAATAAACAACATTGCTGACATAGACAGGTTACCCTGTTTTGTATGGCTGGAGGGAGGGAGAGGGAGAGGGAGAGGGAGAGAGAGAGAGAGAGAGAGAGAGAGAGAGAGACCCCATGCTTATGAGCAGTATTATTACTAACTTTCTCTTCAGGAGTATTATTACTGTAATGCAGCTGCTGCCATCTGTTTCCAGGATCCCACCAATCTGGATAAGTTTAACGTCTCTGACTTCTTCCACGTGAAGAACAATATGAAAGTGCCAGATCCAGGTTGGTGCACTTTTCATTAGCGCAAACACGCTTTAAATGAGCTTTAAATGAGTTTGCATAGATGGCCTGCCAGGTTACAGAGGACATCCGTAACTCGTGATGGAGAACAAATTACAGAATAATGTGCCTCACCACATTATGCCAGAAGAAGCCTAGAAAAGCATCATTCTGTCAAAAAACATCAAAGTCTATGTGGACCACAGTGATTCAGATCAACCAAGTGTAAATGAGTATTAATCTGAATCACATCCTGAACTTTAAAGGGCTTTCGTTTCGGTGACCTGCACTAGTAACACCGATATTCCATTATTTGCAGTTGATTCTGATATAGAGTATTTGATTTGCTCTGTCATAAAAAGTGTTTTAGCCAATGTGGATCTTCACTTAGAAGCATTATGTGACAGATGTTTAATCTTTGAGTATATTTCTGATGCGACATCACCGCGACGCTTTCGGTTTCCCATGTGTTCCCCTCCACTCAGATGAGGAGAAGGCCAAGCTGGACCCAGCGTATCACCTGAAGTCCACCAACCTGGAGACCAGGGAGACCCTGGCTGAGCTTTACAAGGACTACAAGGGGGATTCACTGCTGGCCTCTACCATGAAGGAGCCGGAGAAGAAGAAGACAGACAAATTCAATGCCGTAAGCATGACGAGCACCTGAGACGGCTGTGTACCTCAGGCAAAGCCTGTACCTCATGCAGCTCTGTTTCACCCGTCCCTTCCTCCATGTCGAAAACAAGGTGCATAAGGCCCATTGTCACAGCTAGCATTGTGGAGCAGAAAGTCAGTAGCACAGTAGTCGCTATGTGTGGGCCAACCATTACCATTGCTTTTGGGGCCAGTTTGTCTAATCCTAGTCCTGCTGTTCCTTTTTGTTCTACCTCCACGGCTGGGTTTTTTAGAGTAAGCAGAAAGCAATTTCTCTGTGGAGCATAAAGTGGTTCAGATCCTGACTAAAAATCCCTTTTCTTTCTTTTGGTCTCCTTGAGTTTCATTGAGTTGAATTTGAACCGGATAGCATCTAATTCATTACCATAATTAATGATGTCTCCATCGGCACTGTGGCCCTTTGAGGACCTCCAG
Organism: Isichthys henryi; assembly: GCA_026776945.1. Lineage (NCBI taxonomy): Eukaryota > Metazoa > Chordata > Actinopteri > Osteoglossiformes > Mormyridae > Isichthys > Isichthys henryi. Next base: position 34,156,435 of record JAODJX010000042.1, read on the forward strand.
CAGTTTTGTGCCATTGTGTAGTTTGTCTAAGGGAGTGATCGGACCATTGTTTCAGGAAAACCTTTTCATTTCTAATCATTGTGGATTCAGCAACAGCAGGAGGAAACTGTGCTGTTTTTACCGGTCAATCCTATTCTGCTGGAGGGAGACTGAGGGAGCCAGGAACAGTTGATTGAACGGTGCTCCTGCCTACCTGACTGCATGCCTACCAGAACCTTGCCTGACTGCGTATAGAATTCAACAGCAAGGCCAATTAAGACAAAGTTTCCGCAAGTAGTTATTCCCAGTACAAAAGTACAATGAACCGCTTCAGTATGGGGGCCCTCCCCAGTATCAGTGCTGATCATCATTAATTTGCTTTTGGGTTGGATTTACATCCACTAATAATCTCATTTGGTGGGTATTTTTGCCTCCCTCTCAACAATTGGTTTATCAACCACACGTCTGTCCATTGGGTATTTGGAAATACTGTCTTTTTATATTTGATAATGGGATGGTGTGTGTTCTTCTGTCCAGGCCCACTATTCCACTGGTCGGGTGTCGGCCTCTTTCACCTCCACTGCCATGACCCCACAAACGACTCACGAAGCAGGTAAGCCCTACTGCCTGACACTCATCATGTACATCTAAACACTCCAAATTAGTCTGGAGAAAATGCTACTTATGCTAGATATTATTCCATAGAGCTAACTTAGTGAGTGGTATATACACTTACTTGGATGAGGATTTTTAATAGTTTGTTTTAATTATTAAACAACGGGACTGAACTGTGCTGCCTGTCCTGAAATATGAACAGGTGGTTTTTGGGCTCAGGCTGTTAATGAATATGCCAGCAATTCTCCTGCTGAATATCTTAAGCATACAGCGACACACCAGTATCAGATAGCAGGACCGATGATGCCTGTGCTCCTCTCTGAAGATAAGATCGCAGATGACGTTGTGCGCTACCAGTATGTGAAGAAGAAGGGTTACGTTCGCCTTCACACCAACAAGGGCGACCTCAACCTCGAGCTGCACTGTGACAAGGTAATAGCCCCGGGAAGATCACCGTAGAAGCGTGACGTCCATGCAGATAAGCACCAGCTTTGAGTCCAGGACACTTGCCGTGCTGATGGCTTGATATCTGTGGTTAGAACAGCATGAACCTCTGTCAGATGGCCTGCAGTACATCTGCCTTCGAGGCGGCACCTGTGGACTGGGCTCACCGCCTTCGACCGCAACTCCTAAACATTGGGGTCACACATGCTCTTTGCTCTGATACAAACTAGCCAAAAGGTGCATTAACATGTCATTCCACAGGCGGAATGAAGAAGTTCTGCTTACTGTCATCTAACTTAGAAACACGGCCCTTATTTTGTTGGATTTATTTTTAATTGATTGAAATGGTTTTTTGGGAGACATGGCATATTGAGTGTGGCTATAAAGGTTTTCACTTACCGGTTTCTTAATGTAATGAAAAGCCTAGAGACAGAATGGATCCACTTCACATTTATGTTTTGAAAATCCTAGCCTTACTTTTTGGCTAATATAATTATACAGCAATTTTTTGCATCCTTCTCCAAAGATCCATTCCAACTGTGGATCTGAGTGAGTCATTCTCCGCTTCCCTTCTCAGCATTATTTGGGTATTTTTTTAATGACCAAGCAATTTTGTTGTTTTTTTTCTTCATAAGTGGAACTAATACATAAAATCCACTAAAACCAGCTTGTCTTGTTCTGTAGTTGCGTGTGTAAGAAGCAGCTATGTCAAAATCTAGAATCCATGCATTCTTGTCTGACTTGTTTTACACGCCCAGTACACAAGAAGTCACAAGTTTTACTATAATTATGTAATTTTTAAAAGGTCACTTTAAACACAAAAAGTAAATTCTTTAGATGGTCTCGTGGTCATGAAAAATGAATGAGATTCATGTGTCCAGTCATATGTACATTTTTCAGTTTAATATGTGTATAATTTTAATTTTAACTTAATTTAACAATTAAAATTTTCAAAAAGAATCTATACGAGCTCTTACTTTCATGGGGGCTGCATATTAATTCTTGATTGGCAAGTAATCTGTTTAACGTCTGTGTGTCTTCTCTCTTTCTCTTGCTCTGTCTCACTGCACGTGCTTAATCAATACTGCCCCCATTAGAAAGTGTTCATATCGCCGCCTTGTCCGCATGCACCGTCCTCCCCGGACCTGTGTTAATGACGTTCCTGTGCTCTGAATGACGGTGCGGTTTAGTTATGCTCTCTCTAGTTTTGTTCTTGACAAATTTCCTAGGAATGAACCGGTATAAATGGGAATGACTCTATTTCCCTTTAAGTTAGACTGGGCTTGTGGCTGACGCTCCCTTGATTTAAATGTGACATAAGGGCTGTCTCTTGCTCTTAAGGATTTCGCGCCAGAGTGCTGGGTGTGATTAGAGTGAGTAATTAGGATTAGGTAAGTGATTAATGGTGCACTTATTCTGTTTTGCTGTATTCATGTACAGCTGTTGTGTGTCTTTAATGCATGCGGTTGTAGGCCGGTGACTTGCCCTGTGACTTCCTGATCGCTGGCTCTGTATCCCTGTAGTCATTGTCAATGAATTGGTGGGCAGATGAAGCGCAGTTGGGTTTCTTTTGTTAACCTGCTCTGTTATTAATGAATGCTCTGTGCACTGGATGTGTGTGGTTGCCGTGCCCTCTATCGCCTGCCATCAACATGGAGTATCTCCACTGGTGGCATCGTGGAGGAATCACGGCCCGGGCAGCGCTAATGGAAGCCGCTAACCCTAACCCCCGTGTGTCTCTTCCCGGCCTTGTACAGGCTGGTGCTACAGAATGGGCAGATCTCCCAGCCCGCCCTCTTTGGCGTATAATTCCTTTCACGGTGGTCCTTTCCCAGGTACAGGTGGCAGGGACAGATAACTTGTTTAGGTGGCCCATTTACATGGAGTCTTTTCATATCTCTCTGTCCCCAAGTTCACCCTATTTATCTTTCTACTAAAAATGGCATCCCATAAGACGCATAAAAACATTGGTGCCCATTGGCCCTGTGCGTGGGGTCAAGCAGCTAATATGGTCATCTTATTATTCACCAATAAAAATGATCCCCTTCAGCAAGTGTGTTTTCAGCCTCACTTGTGGGACAAAGCCGGGCTGGTTGTGCCAGTGGGCCACCCTCTCAGCCTCCATTTGTGAGGTTGTACCTCCTAAATCCCTGAAAAAAACCCCAGCTGATCAAATTTCTGTGTTCTCATCACTACTAAGTTTAAAAAGAAAAAACAGGCCAAGCTCTTTGTGTGAGACTCACTTCATTTTATAGACCAATAACTGCCTTGCTGTCATGGATACTGCTGTTGCTTTCCTTACCCTGGTGACCAGCTGCTTGATGGAATTTCTCTTTCCCTGATTGGCTCCCTCAGCGTCCAATTAGGATAAAAACAGGAAGTACTAGTGATAAGAAAATAGCCCCAGCTTCCATTCTGATTTTTTTTTTTTCTGTGATCTAGTTATATGAATTTGTTCAGCTTTATTGCACCTGGTTTTATGTTCCCGGTGTTACTGACAAATAAGAAAAGCATCACTTTTTCCATTTTCATGTAGTATTTTTCTTATTTTGGTTTTCTTAATTGCTTAAAATTATTTAATAAAATACATCTAATTATTTTCAGATGCACGTATTCATGATGTATTAATGACACGTTCGCATTTTCTGCCCTTTTTTTAAAAGTTAAAACCGAAATGTTTACATTAGCAGTATGTGCCCATTTTAACTACCTACATTTAGTTTATACATAATTTTTGTCAGGTCCTATATATGCCTGCCAACAAAATATGTATGCTTTCCAAAAATTGTGCTTTGCATTTTTCCCCCACAAACCTTAATTAGCCAAGGGCAAAAGTACTTTTGGATGTTTATAGCGCAGTTGAATTCAGTGCAGATGCGGACTGTAGAACAGACACGTCTGTGCATTTCAGCCGTTGCCGATCGTGCGTCAAAGAGCTACAGTTGCTTTCTCTCTTTACACTTGTGTGTAATCAGCAGACGCTTTTGTCCCATGTGATGTACGAGTCTCCACAGAAGTAAAGTGATTCTTTCAGACTAGTAGAAACACAACCCATCTGTAACCATGGATAGTTTTTTAGTTTTTTTTTTTTTTTTTCCTCCTTTTTGCTCATTTGTTTTTTCCCTAATGCATGAAAATGAGTCATTTTTGTGCAACTTTTATGAGCTGCTAGGATAAAGTTTTTGTTTAATTTGAACAGTAAGCTGCCATAAACTGACACAGACTTTTAAAATCCTTGGTCAGTTTCTTCATATAGATGAAATACAGATTTGGTGTATTTTTGTTTTCGCTTTGGACTATTTAGACCGTGTCTGTCATAAATGATTTATCAGTGTGGGGTAGCATAGTGACTGGTGGGGGGCACTTCTGGCACCTCCCAGGCTGCAGGTTCTAATCTTACGCGTCCTCCCCGCCACATTTGTTGTCTTGTGACGCTTGGCTTTGCTATCACTAAATGGCCTCTCTTGTATGGCTGTGAGTGAGCCACCCCGACCCTAAATGGCACGAGCAGTGAGATGATGTGTAGGAAAGGTATATCTTCAACTAACCATTTAAGGCTGCTTTTATCACACTCATTTCTGTATAATTTAAGTCAGCCTCTCCAGCCGCTTATCCAGTACAGGCTAGGCACAAGCCAAGGGTCATGTTTTTAAACAAATCTGTTTGTTAATATGCTATCAGCAGAGGGTACGGGGATTTTAGATGATTTTCCAAGCAGAAGTGGTTTATATGACCATTGGCTGGACTGTTCTGTGTGAAGTCACACTTAGTGGGTGCAGTGTGCATGTAGAGTTGGGTGGAGGTGTTCACGGTCGCACCGGGAGTTCTGCCTCTGAATGAGGCCCTTTGTGGTGGCGGTGGTGATTTTCAGCCGGTCAAGCCAATATCTTGAGATTCTGTTCGGTCTGTGTTTTTGCTCTTTTATGCACTTGCTCTGGGCTCTACCTGTTGCGGTTGTTTCATTATGCCACCGAAGTCATCAGATTTGCATGAGTCATTAGGCTTGCCTCCCCGGCTCTGATTACAAGCTGTTCACACGAGAGCAGAAAAAAAATAATGTTCATGAGAAGTTGGAAGGTTTGAAAACCAAAGGGGAAATAAAATCATCAGTCACCAGCTGTCTCACTAATACAGGCTCACTGACCAAAACTTTAAGACCGAGCTCATCTGATTTTCCATAATACAGAACCCAACCAGAATGTAGTTTTGTTTGTTTTCAGGCCCTCAGCTAATTCAGGAAGTTGAATATACCCTTCTTAACATTTCAGAAGTATCTCCTCAAATAAGTTTTGCCTGCAGTGTAATTTTTGCTGTCCTGCTCTGCATTTATCAGGTTCCCAAAGCTGGTGAGAACTTCATCAAACTCTGCAAGAAAGGCTACTATGATGGAACGATCTTCCATAGATCCATACGCAACTTCATGGTAAGTAGCCAGTCATGGGAGATGTAATAAGTTTCCATGAGATGATTTAGCTTCTTTAGGCGACCGTATACGTCCCTCGTGTGAGGGGGATGCTCGCAGTGTGTCTTGGTGGCCAGGCGGGGTATGATTTATTCATCGCACTGCAGAGCTAATTTCCTGAGTGCCGTTTTGCTGGATGGTATCATTCACACGCGATTTACCTGCTGTTCCTGCTGAAGTCCGATCCACGGAGTCTCGGCAAATTCAGCGGCTCGCCACAGAGTTTTCCGCAAGTTCTTTATCAAATCATCGCAAACGCCGCCTCACTGAATATCCTTTGCCACCTGCAGGATGACTGTTACCTTGGCCGACAGCCGGCGTGGCCTAATTAGTGCCTACCAGGTGCTGCGTCCTGGATTCCTCACTTCACCGTGGCGGGATGTGCCCCCGGGTTGCGGGGTGGGTGGGGGGGGCTTTGCTGCCAGCTGCCGACAGCTGGCCTCGTGTTGCTTTCACTAGACGAGCTCCTGTGCCCCTGGCCCCCACCTCTCTTCTGGGTTGGCACCCCTTTGACTTTGGCCTTTGTTTTTGCTTTGAGTAGGAGCATGATTCACTGTACTGCTCCCCGCACCTTGTACTACGGTATGAAATCGGATGTGGTCAGGTGGCTTATTAAGAGATGCTGCAATGGGCTACGCTGGGCACAGTGTTTTGGTGACATCAGACAATCAGGGAAACTGCAGCATCTTCATCATCCTTTACTCATCCAGTCGTTTATTAATTCATTCATCTCCGGTCATCGGGTGATTTCATTTAAATATAATCAAAGTTATTAGAAGTTAATAGAAGTGATGGACATGGGTTCTGAATGAATCGACGCACTCGTTGAGGTAGATATGAATGATGATGACTTGCTCTGGGGGGGTTGAGGAGGTGCCGTGTTTGAAAGCTAGCTAAGGGATCCGTGCTTTTGTTTTCCAGATTCAAGGGGGGGACCCTACTGGAACGGGGACAGGTAAGATGAAATCGTATTTGTATAAACATTGCCTCATGAATTCATGTTGCAGTAGTGGATGGAATACAGTGCATTTCAGCTGATGGCTTATAAAGAGAAAAACATGTGAATGGAGATGCCAGTGTATGCTGGCACTGCGTCTTATGGGTATTTCAGTGGGTGCATATTTGGGGGGTTGGGGCACATTTTGTTTTTTACTTTTATCCCCATTTTCCTTTTATTTTATTTTATTTTTTTTTTTGAAGTTGGGAACTGATTGCATGACATTGCTGGAAGGGAGAGCTGCTTCTGGAATATAAATGTGTACAGGTGCCGTGTAAAATTAGTAACCTTTTTTTATCACATGTGCATAATGCAGGTGCAGGCAGTCACTGTCTGTGCAGAGAGGAGCTGGCGGGTTTCACCTTTTATGTCAGGGCTTTTATTGTGAGGTGATGTGTACTGCTGCAGTTTGGCCCGGGGGGGGGGCAGGTTCTGTCTTGGGTTTATGTGAGGGACAGACGTGTCGGTGAGCACGC
>JAODJX010000042.1:34169647-34192153 GCA_026776945.1 Isichthys henryi
GGCCACTGGATCAGTGCTATGATATGGGAAGGTGTATTAGAGGGTGTGTGAGGGCTATGACAGGGCCACTGGATCAGTGCTATGATATGGGAAGGTGTATTAGAGGGTGTGTGAGGGCTATGACAGGGCCACTGGATCAGCGCTGTGACACAGACCATTTAGGAGCCTGTGCTCTTCCTCTTTGTCCACCTGCACACTCCCTATGATTTCACTGAAAAGGATGCACATACTTGCATTTCATTTGACACTTTTTATCTTGTCTGCAACTTACATTCATCCTTTTAAGAGCCATAAATACAATCGTCGGGAAAATGTTATAATATTGCTATAATACATGTAACAGGGGTGGACATAACAATGGAAAAGGCACTTAAACTTACTAGCTGAAGTAGCTAAGCAATATCGCGTTCAATGCCACTAGCCCTATGTGTCAACGAATGTCTAACAGTCAGCAATTTGATATGTTTTCAAAGCAACATTAGTCAACGTACCAAGTCAATCATCAATCCTGCGATTCATAAAAACCTACAAATTTAATTTTATGTTTCATGGGGAACATTGTATACCAAATACGGATAAATTATATTAATGAAGAGGAACAAGGCGCTCAAGCTGAAATGTGCTGACAGGGAGAGAAGCACATTTTATAGGATGGTTGCTAAACACCACTAATGTGTGAGTGCCGAGCTGGATTGGACTGTGAGTTAGGGGAGGGCTGCCATTCAGAAAGACAGCCTGCTGTGAGGAGCAGAGTGCCTTGATCACAGAAGAGGGGCTGAGTCACCTTTCAGCCTGGTCCTACATCTGGAAAGCTTTACAGGAAGACAAAGAAAGCCTTTAACCCTCTGGGGTCTAGGGGTAGGGAACACACATTCACTCACTGAGGCAAGATCACACATTTCATTCAATATCAAACTTAATTCATGGCAAATAAATTTCTTATAAATTTGTTTTTGCATTACACTCATCTTTATTTTAATGTACTTTGTAAATATGTTAGATTTATATGAAGTTTATAATTTGACATCAAAGAAGAAGTCATGTCATTATTTCTGGGCTCCTTTCATTGAATATGTAGCAACTTTCATGTGTATGTACTGTATGAACCATTCCCACCTGGCCACATCCCCCCCCCCCCCGCCTTATGGCGCTGATGGGGATGTATCTCGATCGCGTTTCACCGTTGCGTTGTTCATCAAATTACCATGCGAATGCGATTTGAATATGCATAAATTCAGCTATTTATAATGCCAATAGCGATCGTCAGGTGAGGGCGGCACTCCACGCCCCCGATGCAGGTAAAACAAAGAAAGGTGACATGGTTTAATTTTTTGCCTATTCAACTTAATTTTGAAAACTTTAATACTTCCAACAATGGACGTTTTGAAAAGAAGACAGATTACGGATTTAGTCTTCTTTCTAGAATAAGATTTCAACGAGTTATGAACTGAAATACATGAGACAGATGCACAGCATCGCTGACGATGCCGTTGACCCCTGAGGGTTAATGCTCGCTGTCTGCTAGGATGGGCAGCCTTCTCCTGCAGATCATTAGGTGCAGCGATTACCCTGTCTGATTGTATGAAGTCCAGGGAGGATGAGGCCATCTTGCAGGACCAGGTGCGGCCCGTGTAGACACTCCTCCCAGATGATAATGCCCCAATGCCCTCTGCTAAACGGTTTCCAGAGCCGCTTCATAAACACTAGGCCGGAGTCAAGATCTCTCCTACTCACCAGAACCTAACATCAGTGACCATTCAGAGAAGCTCTGGAGCAGAGAGTAGATGTTCATCTTCCTCATCCTTCAAAGAACTGGAAGCTTTTCTCCTTGAATAATATGCTCCAATATCCAGCTACACACAGGCCAAGTCTCGTATGACAGCATTCCAAGAAGGACTGACATGTATGGAAGCTACCTGGCCTCCTCCAATATTCATACTTTTGTGTTTCTGTGTTTGTCTGCTCACATGCTATGTTACTGTACCCCGTGCATATGAGGCATGGAGCCTGGATCACTGCACACTTTCATGTCTCTGGCTCATTCTCTGCCCTCCAAAGCCGTCAGTTAGTGAGTGACCCAAAGTCCCTCACGCTTCTCGGGGTTACAGTGCATTTCACCATGATAGTTCACCATTTTTTTTTTTAAAACATCACAGAAAAGGCATCTTGCTAAAATAAGTCTCACTTATGCCTCATTTTGTGGGACCATGTGGTGAATTTAATGGACCGGAACAGTTTGTAATTATGTGCAATTTACATGCCAGGCTGAAAAATGATCCCCGCTTTTGAAATGTAAAGAGTGCATCGCCGCTCGCGCTTTTATCAATTGCGGCACATAAATCAGAGGCGTGCCACGTGAACTCACGTTTAATCCGCCGCTCCTCGTCACGGGCCTGCCGTATCCGTGCTGCCGGGATCTCTCTGCTTCCTTTCCGTTATGGCTTGGACGCCCTGGTACTTTGGAATGGAGGAGGAGAGGTTTAACTTCACTAACTATGTATGGGTTCATTTTATATGAAATAATTCTTTCTCTAAAGGAAAAGGTTAATCCATTATATCTGAAAAGTCACATTCGGGGATGAAATGTTTATTCTCTCATTTTCATTGTTTGCTTTTATAATGTCTCATTTTCTTATTGTTCTGCTGCTGGGAGGTGAGCTCTTCTGGCCACTGCTCAGCCAATTCCCTGCAGCTTTTTAATCGAGGGTCGCATTCGGAAGCAAAATGCCAGTGTGGCCATAAATAATGCAGAAATGTCACCAGGAGAAGGTGTACAGCGGCACGCTGCTGTAAAACTTAGATTGGCAGGCAGAAAGGGCCCCTCCACATGTGATTAGCGTTCGGGGAGTTAGACAGTGGAGCTGAAAAAGGTCATTCAGGTGGAGAAATTGAGCACAGGCTAGGTTGATTGGCGTAGCTAGCAGTGATGTGATAGCCACTGCGTCAGACTGTTTGTTTTTATAGTTTGGTTTTTCTTTTTATGGTCACTAATAAAGTTTTGAAGTGTTTGTGGGGCTTTTCTGAGATCCTTGGACCAGTGTCATATATATATATATATGGTGGTTAATGGTGTGTATTCAAGTAACTGTAGTACTGACGATATCACACTGAGATGTACTCAGAGCGGAGGTTCTTGTACCAACATAAGACACAGGTGTGACTAGGATTTAACAATTTAACTCGAATGAAAGGTAACGAATGAAATTAAATAAATGCAAGTACAAGCTAAATTTCAATGCTTCCAAAAAGGGTAGATGCACAGGTGAGAAAAGAGAAGGAATGTCAAATGATTTTTTTTTTTTAATCACACAACTTAGCATGAATTCAACACGCAGATCGAAATACTGTTTAATTGCGTGATTGCACGTACCCCCCACCCCCACTCTTGGAAAATGTTCTGGGGGGTAGTGGGGGTAGTGGACCTTGCCTAAATTTTGAGAACCCAGCCAAATAGGTTTTAGATTTACATGATTCTATTTGGCCAATTGGTTTTGAAAACAGAAGCCTGATAACTATTGAAAATGCACGTAGTAACCGGAAAGGTATTAAGGTATTAGCCTTCAATGGAGTAAAAGCAAATATTGCTTAGTACAATATATGCATCGCAATTATGCTTCCGTCTGGGGAATTTTTAAAGCGAAAGTAACCGTGATTCCTCACCGCCCCCTGTGAGGCTGAAGGTTTTGATTTTAGCTCTGAATTTTGAGATTCTGTGCAACATCACAACTGAAGATCTCATGTTGTTTACACCTAGGAATATATATTATAATTCCTCATAAACGTTTTTGTGCTATTGTCCCATTTGGCTGTCAAAAAATGCATGTGTTGATGTGATTAAAGAAATAATAATGCTTCTATGGCATTTAAAAAGAACACTGTGTTAACATATTGACTTTCCTGGCCCAAATTAGTCCATAGATAAGCTACAATTGTGAGAGATACTTGTAATTGTGCCAATGAACGGCTGAAACATGTCCATGGGCACCGGGATACAATGTGAGCCATGATACTGGCATGTCATGTTTAACTGCGGCATCTCGCCCTGTACGACTCTCCCTGAATCCAGGTGGCGAGTCGTTCTGGGGAAAGCCCTTCAAGGACGAGTTCCGGCCCAATCTGTCCCACACCGGCCGTGGGGTCCTTAGCATGGCCAATTCTGGGCCCAACACCAACAAGTCGCAGTTGTAAGTCTGTCATTTACAGTTTGCATGGCATTACCAAGACATTCTAAGAACATCTGCAAACTTTAATATAGAAACAAAACTCAAAACCTAAGTGCCACATGCATAGAATCTGCAGCATCTTTATATTTAATTTGAACATGTTATTCACGCATACTTGATCTCTGTTTGGGTATGCTGGTCAGGTGACGCAGCTAGCAGGTTTGGGGGGGGGCTGCTGATTGCACCCCATCATGTACAGCTTCATAGTTTCTCAATTTGCCATCAGTGTACATATGATCTCTTAATGGAATTATATTTTGTTAGGAGTAATTATTCTCATCTGCGTTTTGCCTTGTAAATGTGGCATTTTGAGCTGTACAGTTAATACTGAAATAATCTGAATCACTTAGCAATTATTGACAAGTGTTTGATTTGTTGCAGCTTTATAACCTTCCGCTCTTGCACGTACCTGGACAGGAAGCACACAGTTTTTGGGAGGTATGTCATATTTCTTGTATGTGTGGGGGTGGGGTGGTGGGTATTTTACATGGAAAAGTTTGAAAGATTTCTTCTGTTACTTAAGTGGCAAAACTAAGGGCTGATTGTTGGTGCAGTGCTATAACACTGGTGTAGGTTTCAGGCCTGCTGGAGTTACCATGTCTCCGCGAGAGGGTTCAGGTGGTCCCCGATTAAATCTCATATGTTACAGTACAGGACTGAATAACAGGAAGTGACAGGATTTGGTTAATTAAGCGCACAAGCAGTTCCGGATTTTATCCCTCTGCTGCAGGATTGTCAGCTTAACTGTACAGTGCTGGGGGGGTTCCTTGGGGCGTTCTCTCACACAGTAATTTCTCATTTCGAGCACTGAAGGTCAGCTTTCCAAAAGGCCATAAGAAGCCTGGACTGTCATTATTTAGCCCCTAAGAGGAGACTCCTGCTTGCCGTTCCGAGCTGGGGGCGCCCACCATGACCGTATTTACCCTGTGAGCACATCTTACACGGTGTTGCTGCTCTTAATAATAGCCAGCAGGCCTCGTCTGCAGCCAGGTGCGATTATGTTACACAGTGGAAGGCCTCATGTTACATGTAATGCCTTCTGCTCCAGTATTACACTCATTATAGAAGAAGGCCTCACATTACATATGGGACAAATCAGGAGTATTATTACATGTAGTGCAGGGTATTTTCTGCTAACTGAAAAATGGTTCATACCAAAAAAAGTACCTGAGGGATCAGACGGAAGCCCCACCCCCCCCGGTATTGTTCCTAAATGGTGGCACCCGATGAACGTGCACAGTCTCCCACTATAGGGAGGTGGCCGTCCCCTGCACCTCTACAATGCATTGCTGGTGAGATCGCTGTCCTTCCAACAAACAAATGCACCGTCAGCTGCAAAACTGTACCCATGGGCAACATGAACATGATTTTCTACAGCTTTTACTGCCAGTGGAAAGCATACAGGAAGTAAACTGAATGTAAACTCCTCTATGCTTTATTGTTGGCCATCATATTATCAGTAGACTGCAGAGCTAGCATAGCGGTTCAGGAGCTCTGCTGAAAAACACTCTACCATTCAATCTCCCTGTGCCCTGATAAACCCAGGGCTAGGGGTTTGTAAAACATCCCCAGTCTGTCTCTGTAGAAGCTGTTCTGTTGCATATTATCTGCCTGTTCCTCTAGGTACTCTGGTTTCAACCTGCAGTTTAGATACTCCTGTCTCTAAAATTGTCACTATAAGTGTGTGGTTTTGTGTTCATTGTATGCAATACAATGACCTGGTGTCCCATCCAGGTTGTCCTCAGCCTTGGGTCCTGTCTTTCTTAGGACAGGCTCCAGGCCCACCATGATCCTGTCCTGGATAAGCAGTCATGGTAGATGGAAAGACAATATACAGCAGTATAAGTAATAATAAGTGGATTGAAATGCCTGCCATATATCAGATTTCAGTTTTAAAATTAACTACAAACAAAATGAGTTTAAAAAGTAAATGAAAAATAAAAACATTGTAAGTTGCCTTTAAGAGCATAAGCAGTTTTGAGTGATGTCATCTGTTTTGATTACAGCAGCCAGGCAGGGGGAGAGAGCGCATTATTCAGGCTGTCTTGAGATTCCCCCCCCCCCCATGAAGTGGGCTCCTTGCTGAACAGCCGAGCCTCTCTGTCTGGGCGGATGCTTGGCTCTGTGTGCTCCCGTCCCTCAGCAAAGACCTCATCCGTTCGCCCGCCCACTTGCCCACTCGTCCCCCGCGACATTCCAGACCCCTTACGCCCACCACGAATAAAGGGACAAGTTGTGGAGTTGACCTGCCCCTATCCCCCCCCCCAACCCCACCCTGGGCAGCATGCCTGAAACCCACACTGTGAGGCAGGAATTTGGCATATGCCTGAGACTGGCAGTTTGGTGCCTGTTTAAACAGCACCCCTACCCCATAGGCCTAGTGTCAACAGAAGCAGACACATGCGGGGGGGTGGGGGTGCATGCGCAGGGGTAGCGGTGCTCTGGTTGGAGGAAATCATTCCGGGTCTGCTTGGCAACAGTCGCCGAGGCAACTGGCAGATGCGCAAGGCCACCGGGAGGGGCTGTGCTGCATCGTATATGAGGAGCCTGAATGGCTCTTATCTCTGGCAGCATGAGCTATGCTGCGCTCCAACATGCATCAGGCGGATGCCCGGTGCCCTCCAGGCCCCTGAGTGGGTGTGAGAGAAAGATGTCTGGGCAGGCACAAGTTATGTGGGTGGGGTCAGGCCACACTGCCCCCAATTATTAGGATAAATGATAGCACAGAGGGACTATGGCCGCGATAGCCCGATGTGAGGAGTGCCCACCAGCAGTTACTGACACGTAATGGCCTCAGTAGTAGGGTCCAGCTGTGTAAGCAAGTGAAGGGTGCAGATCTGATCTTGGTAAGGCACTTTGGATGAAGTCTCTGCTAAGAAAATGCACTTTTTTTTTCTTTTGCAGAATTGTTGGTGGGTTTGAAACGTTGACAGCCATGGAGAATGTTGAGAGTGACCCCAAAACAGACAAACCGAAGGTATTGCATCATTGCCTTTCAAGGCTCATTTGGTCAGCTTCACTTCATGCTAGTGAAAAGGACGGATGGAATAAATATCTATGTGGAATGGAGACTGGGGGTGGCGCAGTGGTTAGCACCTCTGGGAATTGGGTTCAAGTCTCCGCCAGGGTTACATGTGTGTGGAGTTTGCATGTCCTTCCCGTGTCGTCGTGGGGTTTCCGTCAGGTACTCCTGTTTCTCCCTACAGTCCAAAAACATGCTGAGGCTAATTGAAGTTACCAAATTATCTATAGGTATGCATTGTGTGTGAGTGTGCCCCGCGATGGGTTGGTGGCCCATCCTGGGTTGTTCCCTGCTTACAGCCCGTAGCCTCTGGGTTAGGCTCCGGACCCCCCATGACCCTGAATAGGATAAGTGGTTTCAGAAAATTAATGGATGGAATGGTGACTGACAAGGTGTTTTTTTTTGTTGTTGTTTGTTTTCCGTAGCATTGGACACTGTAATGTGTGAAAATCACAGGACATTGGCCGTTTCTAAGGTGCTGGAACCATAGTCTCTGACACCAACACTCACAGCACGTTCAGAACTGTAGCTGACCCCCTGTAGCCTGCCAGTGTTCCGCATGTATTCAGCGAGCATTTGCATTTGGGACATTAGATCACAGATGCTATTTATACTCCGGTAATAAATAAAGTAAACAGCGAATCATAACAGACGCAGGGTCCATGAGGACGAATTACGATTCGCTGTCTTGGAGAATTTCTGGGAATCCCCTAAATTACTGCTTAATCTATTTATCTGTTTCTTCAGTCGACCTTTCGTCCTTCCATCCATCTTCTAAGTTGTGCTGCTACACCAAACCTCTTTCCATCATGGATGTTTTAATTAGTGAGGTTCTGCTTTTGATGCCTTAATATATGATTAATCATTTCATGTGATGCTGGTAGTAGACCTGTAGCAGATGAGCTTTAACAGATCTTATCTGCCTCTATGTGCAAATTAAATATGGGCTATATAAATCCATTATATTTAGCCCATTCAAGGCTTGTTCAGTGAATAACTAGTTGATTTCAGTTGCGAGAATTTAATATGTATTATACACACATCTGTGTAATGACCTTAGGTTGGCCCTGGACACTGTTAAGCGGGAAAGTTAGACAAAAATGAATAAATGATCTGTTGAGCTTCTTGGATTGTAGTCTTAATTCAGGCAGAACAAACAGATCCAGCAGGACAGGAACGGTGACTTGCTTGATCAAACAATCTGGTGTGTTTTTGTTGTAAGTAGGGAGGCTGCTGCAGGGGACACCTCCTCCTTTAGAGAAGACATGAAATGTGCCTCACATTTGAAAATCAGTTTCGTACTTCAGCTGTTCCGTCATTCTCCCACTTGAGTGCCATGTAACCGTCTTTCAGGATGTATCCATACAAAAAAACCCATCATCCAAGGGGAAATCCCACTCGGAGAGTGGAAAAAGTCTCTCACGCTTTTCCCGATCTCTGAGAATCCTCCAAACACGTCCCTCAAGGGGGAATACCGTTTGGGAAGCTCTATTCGGAGTAGTTTGTCTTGACTGTAAACAATCTGCCTTGACCCAGTAGTCAGTACAATATTGATTATCATTAATTATTGATATTGAATCTCTGTCTGTTTTTCACTTTGTAAACATGATAAAGTGGAAGTCAGGATAAGCAGCTTTAAGATTAGCTATAAGATACGTCAAACACTGCAGTACAGGCCGGCTAACTGGAACGGCTTCCTCTTTCTGCTGGCGCTGGTGTCCATGGCCCCACTTGTGAAAAGTCACTGACTGACAGCAGTTTTATTGTCCCGTTTGTTCCCACCCCATTCCAGTCAGAGATTAAGCTCCTGAGTGCCACCGTATTTGTGGATCCCTACGAGGAAGCAGATGCCCAGGTGGGTACATGTGTGCATGAGCGCGCACGTCTCTGTCCGTCTATGTGGATGTTTGTGCCAGCGTGTGTGCCTGTGCTGGTGTTTGTGCCAGCGCGTGTGCCTGTGCTGGTGTTTGTGCCAGCGCGTGTGCCTGTGCTGGTGTTTGTGCCAGCGCGTGTGCCTGTGCTGGTATTTCTGCCAGCGCGTGTGCCTGTGCTGGTATTTCTGCCAGCGCGTGTGCCTGTGCTGGTATTTCTGCCAGCGTGTGTGCCTGTGCTGGTATTTCTGCCAACGCGTGTGTCTGTGCGGGTATTTGTGCCAGTGTGTGTGCCAACGTCTGTGCCTGTGCGGGTGCTTGTGCCGGTGCATACACCTGTGCGGGTGCTTGTGCCAGTGTGTGTGCCTATGCCTGTGTGGGTGCTTGTGTCAGCGTCTGTGCCTGTGTAGGTGCTTGTGCCAGCGTGTGTACGGGTGTCTGTGCGTGTGACTGTATCCACTCCTCTCCATCTGTATCTGCATTTTTATGCATGTTTGCTCCCAGATAAGCCTGAACTGTCTTGCTAATTACAGTTGCGAATAAATAATGTTCTGTCCCCTGTGGTTATCAGGCTGTTAACTGAAGGGCTGTGTGTCAGTGCTGTTTATCTGGAGATACCCATAAATGGGTTATGAGTCATTTGTATATTGTTGCTGATGAAAGTGTGCTGACCTTTTCAGATGCCCTGAGGGTATCTGCACAGGTTTGAATCGCCGCTCAGTCAGTCAGTAGGTTTTATGGGAGATCACCACCACATTTCCCTCTTTCAGATCGCTGAGGAGAGGCAGAAGGAGATACAGAAGCAGCAGGAGGAGGCTGAGGCCAGCGCCATAAAACCCAAAGCTAAAGATGACGAGAAGCCCAAAGTCTTCCGGCCCGGAGTGGGAAAGTACATCAACATGGCTGCAACGTGAGGCCACTCCGCCAAAACCCATCCGAGCCTCGTCACTGCATTATATTTCAGCCAGCAAGTGGCGCAGTGTTTTGAAGTCTGCACCACTGACCTAGAGTTAAGCAGGTCTTGTTCCAGTACCAAACCTTGTAATTATGTAGCTCAATTTTATTCATCAGTATTACATTGTGATTCAAAGCATTATTGACTGTGTTGTTGTTGAGGCAACGACAAATTCTTTCTCTGGTGTGATGCTGACCAGTTGCTTCCCTGCAGACCTCTAATACCGTCAGAGCATGGTTAGTGCAAAAGAGCAACCCCATTACATACCATATAGATCACTGAAATGACAAGAGAATGACAATAAATAAAACAAAAGCTCATAACTGCACCATGCTGTTTCACCTGGGCTATTCTGAGAACAGTACGTAAGGGTTTTAGGTCGTGGCCTGTAACTGAGCTGCCTGACAAAGGGAATTGTGGGAGAGTGCAGCTGCTGATGTGGTCCGATGAGCTGCCCCCCGCGTCCCCTTGGGACAGTGACGGGTGGCATTCCTGTCTATCTGGCCACCTCAGCCACCTGCACGTCATGCTGCATGATGCCCCAGGTCTAGCCCTGCATTACATCAGCTGCCACTTTTAATTTAGGGCCTGCGTCATTTCCACTCCACATTCGGAGGTAAAACGCCTCAGATCACATCATTTCCTACTAATTGTGCTGCTTTATTAGATTAGATGTTAAATCCAGTTCTAGGAAAACTGTTAGCAAACTGTTTTTGTAAGTAGGTCCTGTAGTCATTTCTGATTCGCATTCTGGTGCTTTTGGCAGTTACTGTCAATTTATATCCACTGTCGAAGATATCAAGATTCCAGCACATGCTTAAAAAACAATCCCCGTTTCCATAGTCTTATATGCCATTCATTTTCCATTTTAATTGCCTGTTAAAAATGCCTGAAAGCTAAGGGAGGTGATTCCTGTTTTTTCTCTTTGTTCCCTTTCTTTATTTCTTTTATTTTGGGAGGGGGGGGCTTTGTTTATTTCTGTTTCCCTTCGTATGAAGAGTGGAAGTTCTCTCTGTGTTAATATCCAGTGCTACAGGCCTGCAGCCTGAACATTTCTGCATCCAAAATGCTGAAGATCTCTCGGGTTCTTGCCTCGCACATTTTAATCAGTGGGACCTGCTGTTGCGCTCATTTCAAGTGACCACGGAGGTCCAGGCCTCCCCAGTTTGGCAGGAGCGATGTTGAAGGCGGTCGCTGTTTTCATGCTCTTGATCTCCAAGAGGGAAATTCCTGGAGCCAGGAAGGGTGGCGCCTCCCTGAGCTGGGGAGGCATTTTCCCTGGAAAGCTGGTAACAGAGCAGAGCGTTGATGAGGGGAAGCGGAGGGGGGGCTTTCCTGATGATCTCACAGTCACCTCCACCCCATCAGCACTGGTTTTTACCTTTAGAAATGCCAAAAACCAGTGAGTGCATCAAATTAGATGGCTTTTTTAATGTCCTTCAGAGAAATTTAGGCCTCTACAGTGGCCCCTCTGGAAAGCCCCACAGATGTGTGGTGTTCTATATTATATTACTATTCAGCAACAGACTTTCCAGTTCAGACCAGTACAGAATGATGCTTGGCCCACATTCAGCTCCAGCATAAAGCAGGCTGGCTTCTCTAGCAGCTCTGTTTCCTGTTAATGGTACTTAAATGCCTATATGGTTGCTCGTCTTTGTGCCAGCAGTTTTTTTTTTACATACATAGCCATTAAAGGAAACGCTTTGGTAGGTGTGTGCCAGCACCTCCAACCAGACATAAAGCAGGAAGAGCTGTTAGCTGTAGCGTGTTGGATTTAATGTGACCCGCCTTTACAGAGGTCAAAGGTCATGACTCCAAAAGGCCAACCATAATGCACCCTTGGAAATTTACTTGTGTGTATATACATTTTATTTTTTTAAACTGCATTGTTAACTCTTGATCAATGCAACCTGATCAGACAGGGAACCTCCAGGTGCCCAATCCAGTCTAGCTGGTGCAGTCAGGAAGCCCAGCAGGGTGCGGCACCCCCTACAGGCACGTGGCACTCCTAAATTCAGTGGCTATGTATTTTCAGGAAGAGGCCGGCAGTAGTGGAAGACGACAGACCGTCCACCAGCTCAGCAGCAAAACAGCTCAAGGGCAAGAGTGGCTTTGGAGACTTCAGCTCCTGGTAGACTTCAGCTCCTGACAACAGTGTGCGAGCTCAAGCATTTGTAATTTTTTTTATACATTTTTTTCAAATCTGAAGTAGGATAGTGTTTCTTTTTGTTTTTGTTTAATGTTTTTTTTTTCCGAGCATGTAATAAACTTCCTTTTGCAAAAAAGCTTCCTGTCCTTTGATGTAGTGATTTGACAGTGATGTTTGTGGGATGCGGGAAGTTAAGAGATACAGGGGCAACAGCGTGGAGCTGTGAAGGCCATCAGCCTACCAGAGACCCTCATCTGACACGAGCAATCACACTGCATTC
Organism: Isichthys henryi; assembly: GCA_026776945.1. NCBI lineage: Eukaryota > Metazoa > Chordata > Actinopteri > Osteoglossiformes > Mormyridae > Isichthys > Isichthys henryi. The sequence goes on from JAODJX010000042.1 coordinate 34,182,148, forward strand.
ATAGGAGGCAGATTAATGGACAGATCCTGTACATTTGTGGTGGGGCAGGCACTTAATAAAGGGCTCACAGTAATGCTTAGCAGTCACTGCCGCTTGCAAAGTGATTAATACCCCAGTTTAGCCTCTCCCTGGACTTAGGCCATCTTGCCGCAAGTAGGCATGACTCAATGGTCTTCCTTTGTTACAAGTGGGCTGGGAAATAGGCAACAAGAAATCAGATGTATAAACTGGAAATTGCCAGTTTATGTACCTGTAAATTCCGTTCCAATAAAAATAATCTGCCTAAGAGATGCATAACATTTAGTTTTTTTTTATATAACATATCAGTTAAGCAACTAAAGTTATTTTGCTAGGACAGAAATGCTTGGGCAGTCGGTAAGTTATAAAACTTGTAAGTATTGTAGATATTAGCGTCTTGCTTGGTTTGTCTAGAAATCCATCCATCCATCTTCCAAACCGCTTATCCTTACTGGGTTGTGGGGGGTCTGGAGCCTATCCCGGAAGCAATGGGCACAAGGCAGGGAACAACCCAGGATGGGGGGCCAGCCCATCGCAGGGCACACTTACACACCACTCACTCACACATTCACACCTACGGGCAATATTTAGCAACGCCAATTAGCCTCTGCATGTTTTTGGATTGTGGGGGGAAACCGGAGTACCCGGAGGAAACCCTACGACGGCATGGGGAGAAACATGCAAACTCCGCACACATGTGACCCAGGCGGAGATTCGAACCCGGGTACCAGAGGTGTGAGGCAATAGTGCTAACCACTGCACCACCATGCCGCCCCTTTGTCTAGAAATTTCAACCATAATTAGATATTTAACCGTAGCTTTGTTACTTTTTCCTGTGGAGAGTTTGGACATTTTAATGTTGAAATTGAATCGCTGGATATCTCAGTGACACCGCTGTTGGTTAAGCATCTCCCCACGAATGCTGGGATTTTCCCTGGAAACCTTTTTCCTACTGCAAGCCGCTTCTTTCCAAGTGAGTCCTGCATGAGCAGGTGTACAGGAGAAGCTTCTATCAACTATTAAAATATTCAGCAGTCCCACAGAATCCAATATGTCTCCAAGTCTTAGCCTAAATAAAAGATACATTCACCTTTTCCATTATTTATCCCCAAACGTTGGCTTTGTGCTGTGGAAGGAGCGATGCAGTCCAGCTCGAGCTAACCATACGATAGGATGGGGTTGCCCAGCAAGGCAGCCACTCCTTTGCATGGCATGCCAGCTGGCAGGATTTCTAGGCTTTCTAAAAGCTGCTTTCTGAGTATTGTTTCCTGGACACATTGTTTCTCAGACACTGTCAAATCATCGACCAGCAGTGGCAGAGACGATTACTAACCATTCTTACCTATAGCTTTTCTTAATTGTTTCTGCTGGGGTGACATGTCAGATAAAGAAGGAAAGCTTGAACCTGACATGTCAGATAAGCGCCTTAAGGGCTACATTTAGCTATTCAGAGCATTATTAAGGGGATTTAGACTCCTGTTCTAGTTGCTGGTAATCAGGTTGAATGCATTTTGCCAAAAAATGACTAAAACATGAGGTCTGTTGTCACATCACTGAATCAGCTATCATTTCAGACCAGGGTGGGGAAATGAATTGGCTCAGGGAGTCTCAGGCAGCTCCTTTGGTATTTACTGCAAATGGGGAAGCTGGCAGTGTGGGTTAGCAGAAGGATCTGCATGCATTGCTGTCACTTGCTATCAATTTTTATGGTTGTGATGCTGAAAATGCTTCAATAGGCAGTAGAATTTCTTTGCCTTTTCCCATTCCCCATAATGCCACCTACAGATCAAAATAGATCTTTGTAGGCTCTATATGCCCAACGAATAGGCATGCTAGCTTTTAGCATTGTGAAAGTCCAGGTAGGTTTGTTTTTGTGGCCCCAGTGAAAAAGTCACTTCGGGCCCCCTCGCCTCCCTGCGTCCTTATCAGGTGTTTCGTTGGTTGAGGTGAAGAAACTGGTCAGTTCGGGCAAATTGAATAGAATAAGAATAGATTTTTTTTTTTATCAATTGCTTTTACATACGAAGAATTGGGCAATCAACATAATCAATTAAAAGCACAAAATAAGATGATGTACTTAGCATAAACAGGAAAAGGTTTCTTGTATGAACTGGGGGCTTATTACGCTTGGTATAATACAGCAGCAGGTGTTTAGAAGACAAAATGACAAAATGACAAAATGATTGACTGTTAATGAGACCTACTGCTATAGGGAAAATACTGCTGTATAGGTGTGCAGTTTTAGTCTTGACTGACCTCAACCTCTTGCCGGAAGGTAGTGTTTAGAAAAGTCCACGGCCAGACCCGGAGGCATCAGCTGCAATCTTAATGCTCACTTTGTGGTCCTGGAAGTGTATAGGTCCTGAAGCAGTGGCAGACTGCAACTAATGACTTGTCAATTTATGACTTGTCAAATTATACGCTGCAGTTTGCTTTGTCCCTGTCAGTTTCAGCAGCGAACCAGACGGCGATGGAGGAGGTGAGGATGAACTTGTCGGTGACAGAGTGAAAGTACACCATCACTGGCCGCAACTGCCGCAGGAAGTACATCCTCTCCTGGGCTTTCTGAGTGAAGGAAATGATGTTCGGCTCCTACTGAAGACCTTTGGAGATGACGGTGCCCAGGATGCTGGAAGACTCCACGGTGCTGACTTGGGAGTCACACAGAATGCTGGGGGCCAGAGGTGCTGAGCTTCTCCTGAAGTCCACAACCATCTTCTGAGCATTGACCACAATATTGTGCCGACCACATGAAACCAGATGGGCAATCTCCCATCAAGAAGTAGACTCATCCCCATAAGAAACAAATCCATCTGCGCCTCATTTCCACCAACGCAGAACTGGTGCTGGTTCTCGCTTGGTGCCTGTTGAGAACCAGCCCGCATTTCCACCAGTTTCAAAAAAGAACGGAACAGAAATGTTACATAGATGGAAGTGAAAGTAAAATATAGGGTAATCTGTATTTCAATTTTTTTGCATTTATTTTGCTGAACCGGAAAAAAAGTTTCCAGATTATGACTTTTTGTGTCCTTTCTGTATCCACTTTTGTCTCCGTAAAAAACTCCCTGCCTTTATGAGTGAGTCTCGCTCATAGTTTTACCGCTGTACTGCTAAGGATACTGCAGTAATGCTAAAAACTGAACTTTGGTGTCCGCCTCATGATTTCTTCGCCACTCAAACACCATATTTTATCTATTCAACCTGTGACATTTTTATACTTTGTTTCACTGCTAGCAACGTCTTTATTAGATTAACTATCGGTTATGGATTGAATTTTCTGGGTATACGGTGTCATTTGTGAACTTTGGGAGTTTGACAGAGTGGTGACTGGAGGTGCAGCTGTTCGTGTATGGAGGAAGGGTAGTAGAAATAGCAGGCAGCCCTGAGGGGAATCAGTGCTGACGGTATTCACAACTGCACATGCTGCTTGCTATTACAACAAATGTCTGTGGTCTACCTGCAGATGGATTCAGGGACATTAAGCTGCAAGAGCGTGTCATTTATCCCGGCCGGGAGCATGGTGTTGAATTCAGAGATAGTCCACAAATAGGTTCCAGCAGAGTCTGCTGGTTGGAGGATGAAGTGTAGGGCCACGTTTATTGCATCATCCACAGACCTACTGGTTCTGAAGGCGAACTGCAAGGGGTCCGAGAGTGGGTCGGTGATGGACTAGAGGTGCTTGGAAGACATCATGACTACAGATGTGAAGGTGACAAGTATGTAGTCATTAAGTCCAATTTTCTATCAGAGACTTCCTATCTAGCTGCTAGATCTAAATGGAGTCATAAGATGGTGGCAAGCTTGCTGGTTAGCAGAACATGCTGCTTCAGCATCACCTAAGTAAGGAACGCATTATTTACGCATTATTTAACGCATTATTTAACGCATTATTTAAGTGTCCAACAGGGGGCCCCCTTATACTTTAGGGGCCCCACGCAATGTGTTGTTTGAATGGTGGTAAACACCACTGCTGTAAGGAGGAGCCTCTGTCTGCCTCTGTCACTGCGCATAATTATACTCAGCTGGTTTGCTTTGAGCTCACTGTCATGTGGTTCATGTTGACCCTGGGTGGCTGTGTGTCCACTTTATCCATTTTGCTGCACATTTCATGCACTATGGAGGCCCTGTGGGGGCAGAATGTTCTAGCGTGAATGTTCCACGCCAGTAGGCTGGATGGGTTGCTGTCCGATAGCTACTCTGCATCTGTATGATGCGTGAAAAAGGCTTGAAATATATTGCATTACCAATGGGGTTCTATGCTTATTAACAAATAACATTTATGTTTAGTTACTGGATTTAGCAAAATAACAAACACCACAAACATGGAGAATCCAGACCGTGCTCATCAAATTCGTGGCCTTATTAACATGGAAAATGTAGTAAATGATGGAATTCTTTGCCATTCCTATGACAGTGAGACTTACTTAATTGCTATCAGGTTGGGCCTCGGTAACCTCAGCACTCAAAGCCCACAGCCTTGCATCTTTCAGGAAATGTTTATTTTTAGCACCTAATTTGAGGCTGAACCACTAGACCAAGTGTCTTCCTATCCAAGCAATGTAAAATTATGTACCAAATATTTGAGTATCAGAGAGTCCTGGCACACTTTACGTCCTTTGAAGACTGGAGTTGTGCTCTGGTGACAGTGAGTCACGGCTGTGGTGTTTATGAATGGCAGAGGGTCTGGCTGGGCGCCGGCCTGTTTCTTCAATCGGCCCATGTGCAAGCGAGAGGGGGTGAGATCGCTTAAGCGGAGATGACAGGCTTTCAGGCCCGATTATGCCTCCAATGGGGAGTGATTCCGTCTGTGAGAGATTGTGTCTTAGATGCCAGCAAGAATCAGCATCAACAACAGCTCAGATGTGCCCTGTAAGATAGCCCCATATGAACAGCCTGATGGGGTGACAGCCAGCTCATTCTGCAGGCTAATGGGTGCCCTCACAGTTCCTCCGTACCCTCAGTATATGCTGAGTCCTCCTTCCCTGAACCCTCCGATCAGAGAGCCAAAGGAGCCCCTCTTGACTTGTGCCCGTTTCTCTTGATTTGTGTTGATCAGTATCGCATTTTCCATTGTGGAATAATGGCAAGCTAAGCCCAATAATCACCTGGATATTCTTAGCTTGGGAAACTCATGTTTACAATCACCGCCTGCTTCTGCTGGTGTTTGACAATGAGCTGGAAATCTTGGACCCACCCTTTGAGGAAAGGGGCAGAGCAGAGCACCCTAGTGCCCCATCCAGCTGTCCATGTCTCCTGTCCTCATATCCGGCTACCTTTGGCCTCCCAGCCTGGTTTTTTTCTGTTCCAGCTGAATGGGAAGCCAAACTTTGGAGAGTTACACTGCCAGGCAAAACACCAGAACCACATGATTTATTAAAATTGAATTATGACTAAAATCAGGTCTCTCAGGCTCTGTTTTATCTCATGAGAAAATATTTTAGTTCAACTCTGCTTGGTTTTGAAGAAAACGCCATCATTTTCCAACCTGCTGCACATACAGGTGAACAGTCAAAAAACTTTTTCTGAGTTTCAGTATCAGTATAGTCACTGTTGTCTGTAGGGCGGCTCTGCGTGTGTGTGTTCATTGTCATACTATTCCATTTGGTTAATTACAGATATAATTAGTTCCATTAATGACTTGGACTGGATGTCCAGGAATCGGAGTGAAGACCTGTAATCCATGCCAGTAGCTCCTACTCAACATCAATAACAGCAGAGGATCCAGGGGGCTTCTGTGCAATTGAACTCCCCATCGAAATGATGGTGAAGATGGTGAGAGTGAAGCTCCTCGTGCTGAAGAGCTGATCACTCTCTCGCTGGCAGCGGTGCCAAGAACAGGAATGACTGCTACACTGAGTCACTAGAATCAGCACCAAGCTGCTAGCTGGCCTGTTCCAGCAGGGTGGGGAGTGCTCAGACCCAAACAGCTGACAACAGCTCTTTGGGGGGGGGGGAGTGTCCATGAAGTCAAGCCAGGCATTGTTACTGAGTCCAAATATGGAGATTTGAGTCCTCGTACTACTGCACTTTCAAAGGATATGCCTCTCTAGGTAACTCCATATGAAAGAGCAACTGAAATGGTAGGCAGAGTGAATGACTGCTGACAGATTGTTAATACCAGCTCTCAGACAGCTGAAGGAATAGTCTTGGCAAAAAAGGCCATTGGTTGGAATGTTGGAATTAAATGGAGTGACAGACGGTAAGTATGGTGCTCAGGCATAAACATTTAATAATCCAGCTAGATGTGAAAGAAAGATGAATATGATCAATCACCCTGCAGAGCCCTAGAATGAATGTTTCATGAAAGGTCCTACTAGATCTAAACGGAAGGCTTAAAGAATGCAAGGAATATTCTTTTTTCCAAAATAAACATACTTAAAAAAAAAATGCAAGTTTAATAGCCAAAATGGTAAATAAACAGAGAGGTGTCTTATTGGATTTGGGGTGGCATGCGAGCGTACGGGCCGGCAGCCGCGTGGGCGCCCATGTGCTCTCGCTCTCCTCCAAATAAACAAGCAGGCTAAATTTAGCATGAGCAGTGACCCCAGAGCTGTAGTGTGGGCTGTACTTAACAGAGGCCTTTCTCAGTCCTCTTTTTTTACCCTTCTGGGTTCTCGCCCTGTTTTAAATACCTGCATTTATTCACTTGCTATGTGTGATACGACTGTATGAATGTATTCAGAAGGTTTCTTCAGTCCAAATTCATGCAGTTTTGTTGAATAGTCTTTCTAAATTTCTCACATCGTGTGAATGTGTGTGTGCCCAGTGATGGACTTGGCGTCTCATCCACAGTGACACCTGCTTTATATCCTGTGCGAGCCCACCCTCCCCCGCCCCCCAACTCCATGCTGGATAAGCAGTAGCATGATTATGCATAAATCTTCCTGTTCTTCTCTTATGATCTCCCTTCCTCTGAGCCACTGTCCCCTCCATCATCACAGTTACTAATTATCTGTCTAAACAAGAAACGGGAACAAACAGTTCTGATGTCTGCTAAACTGCTGAGGCCATATTCAGAGCTGCTGCACTTCCTGTGAGCTCCTTTCGGTTTCGCTGAAACACAGTGAGCCACATACTGACGCCACCTCTTCCCTTTGTGTTGTTTGCTGCTGATACTCACAGCAGACGCCCTGGCTGGTAGCCAGCCCCACCAATAAGTGTATAAATACTAGATGTCAGTTATTCTCAACCAGCTCACGGAGGACTGATACTGTGAGCCAGTGAGGTCACGGTCAGGTTGCTGCCCCAGCGTGACAAAGCGTGCTCCCAACTTCCTGTGAGGTCAGACAATCCCAGTGGTGCTTCATCTGACACCTCCAACCCCACTTCCTGCACACACTCCCTCCTGAAACCGATAGTCTGTTTGCGTTAACCAGGCTTTGCCTTGTTCAGAGTTTATGGGAAATTATCCAACAAAGAGAGTAAGGGTGTGATTTTTATTAATATCTTCCTTAATAATGAATAATATCTGTTCTATTCCTAAGTTATCCTATATCACTTTGGTACAATCTAAACAAAATCTGAGGATGCTGCTGGTTTTTTGCTAAGTGTCATTTATGTAAGACTGAACTAAAACGGAACTTCGTAAACATCATGAAAAAACATCGTCATGATCACCTAACTCTGGCATTAAACGAAAATCTTCCTGTGAACTTTTTTTGAGATGCTAAAGATATTAATGGGGATCGAATCTGTTTTTAGCTTCAAGAGCTAAGTGAAGCCTCTTGTTCTCCGTGATCTTAACCATCCCATTTAGTGTTTTCCTGTTGGATACATTTTTAAGCAAAAGCAAGCTTATTTGGTACGGATTTTTAATAAACGCTAAATTAAGCTGTTTATCGAGCACTTTTGAAAGGTCTTAAGGGCTGGGTGATTTCTGTAGGAATTCAGGCATGGTTTTATGTGAACAGTCATTTTGCAAATGTTTCCTTGCATACATTATATGAACTGATTCAAAAATATGCACATTCTGATTGGCTGCTGGCTCTGTACTTTAATGCCCATCAGGTAACTACTTACATAATTAAACTATTACAATCTACAGTGTTAAATTTAATAAATATTCTATGAGTCATGAGCAGTGACCACTGACTGGTCTGATGTGCGTATTCCTAAGCTTAAGCTATTGCCTCTCTGCTGAAGCTGATACTTCAATCATTCTTAACTGTTCCTCTATTGTTAGATTCCATTGCTGGCAAGAGGCCTTCATCAAGACTGGCCTTAATCCAGACAGGCCTTGTTAGTCTCTATCTCTGCCTTTCACTGCTGCCAGATATGCATTTCATAGAGGAGCAGCCATTTAGCCATGTTCGCTTCAGTACCTGTTCATACCAGTCTTGGAGAGCATCACATGCCTAAATCTGCACTATGGATGATCTAATTGCCATGCTGTGTCCCCCCTCTCCCCAACTATCAGTGGTATTACTTTCAACTCACTAATGGAATGGAATGCACTGGATTAGAATGGAATGGAATGGACTGCCAGCTATCTTTGTATAACTGATGGAGCAGGCTAATATTTTTCAAATCTTCTTCTGGTAAGGGTACAAATTCATCACAAAGTTATTACCCGGGTTCATTTTTAAATGTGTGCAGCCCAAGACAGAGGCCGGGAGCAGGGTAAAGTTTGACGTTCATTGCGATCAAAATGCAATTTTTACCACAGACGTGGCAACATGTTTTTCATTAAAAAAAAAACACAGATTGACGCAAAACACATTTGATGTAGTTTCAGTCGGGTTTCAGTCTAACCATGGTAAGGACCACGATGTTTCCAACATAAGGCAAAAATGACTAAACACTCACTGAACTGCTTTTATGTCCTGACACAGGTCCTCGGTCAGCTGAATGCAGAGAGGATGAGCTTAACTACTTTCTCATGGATGCTAAAGGAAAAATGAAAATGTCTTGATGGCAGGGATATATTCATCTCAGTATAGAATATAGTCTATGTTACATTAAAATTATGATCAGGTGTCTATACGGCTTTAGTTGATTTGTAGAAGATCATGTTTTCTTTATTCTCTGTAATATCAACATGCAATTACTGGTTATTTCAATTATTTATGTTTCGGAACCAAGCACTCAGCTTACTAGTTGATTGGATTACTGTCTGGTGGCACTGTTAAGCAATGTAGCTCTCTGCACTATTGTGGGAGGGCGTCAATTCCAAAATATTCCTGAAATGTGGCTGAGATGATGTTGGCATGTTGCTGGTTGGCTAGATTGTTGCTTGGCGATACAGTTGGCTGCAGCACCGAGAAGCGTTGCCATATGTACCTTAGCAACATAGTTGTTTTACCAGAGCGTTGCTGAACTGATATGTACATCAGCCTAAGCAGAACTGCAGACACCCAGCAGAGGAGTTGTTGATTTTTATTAACTGTGTGCTTAAAAGCCCACTGCTGCAGCCAGAATGGCTCCTACCTTTGCCTTCTTAGCAGTGCCATCAAAACATTTCCAGAGTGTTGCCAGGATGTTTTGCGAGCGTTATCCACTGCTGATTGTTCTGTGAATGTGGAGCTGTGACTCACTGTACTGGAGATGGGGGTGGGAGGGGGGTCAGCATGACCACCCCCCCCCCCCCAAGCTGATGACATCATCTGCTGTAAATAGCAGCAGCACCAATGGAACTGTGAGATCACACAGGCTCGTCTGGAGGTGTTTGGCTGTAAATCACAGGAGAGCCCAGCTGTGTGAGGAGCAGAGTGAGGAGCAGCAGAATTGCTGGCACAGTCCTTCACCATGCCGGAGACACTACTGTTGACAGTCTGTTTATCTTTCTCCTCCATTGCTGAAATAGTGCAGAGACCAGTAAACCCACCCTGACTCATACCTCTGCAGTAGTGGGGTACAATGTCATTTACAGGGATATGGCCATAGATCTTTATTTTTGTGTAGCTGTTTCCAGAGCAGTTCGATGATCGACTTTGTAGTCGTGTCGTCGGACTTGCGGCCGCATGTCTTGGACACTCGGGTGAAGAGAGGG
>JAODJX010000042.1:34213214-34229096 GCA_026776945.1 Isichthys henryi
CCCGCCTCCCCCAACCTACCCCAGTTTTCATGTTTTTACTTACACTGCAAGTAAAGCATGCACAGCGACAGCTTGAGGGACAGACAAGAGTCAGAGAAGAAGAACAAATGCTAACCAGTAACATCAGTCTGCCATCGGGTGAAAATCTTTGATTAAAGAAACATGATCAACCCACCCACTCCACTCCCCCACCGTTAAAAAAAGGAAGTGTCGGCTGGATAATAATTATTTCCTCTTAAATAGTGGTTCAACACGTAATAGAGGACACCTGTAACAGGAAGGGATCAAGAAAGGGCCCAGTCAGAATCAAGAGTGAAACGGAACAAGAGTCTGCTCGTCTGTTTTATCAGGTTTGTTGTCTTAATTCTGTCGTTAATTTTCACGTTGAGCCGAAGAGCATCCCCCCTACCCGGGTGGCCAATGCAGAGTCCCGGACAAAGGGGTGAAAGGTCACTGAAAAGCCACAGCTCGGGGGGCTACTCCCATCCGTTGTCCTTGATCATGTGTGCCAGTTCGATGATGAACTTGCCTTCTTTGTATTTCTGGCTGCTCTCAAAGGCGTGCTCCTGCCAGGTCAAGCCAATCAGAGCACAGATGGTCACATGACAACCCCTTTTCAAACTCACACGTCAGAAACAAAGAATACTGTCTATGCTTCAGGAAGCTTGCCCAAGTATTTTGGCTTGTTCTTGAACATTAAGTTGCGCTAAGAGCAGCCATAGACAGCAGACAGGCAGTCAGTTAAGCTCTCCCTTCACTCTGGAGGGTAGCAAGAGATAGCAAGTGAGCTTTACTTACATATTTCCAGCCTAAAGTGGTCTTGCAGTTTTCACAGTAGATATCTGCTACAGCATGCAGGCCGGTGAGAAGCACTCGCTCTTCAGCTGGACCACAGCCCACATTCACGCTATGGGGAGAGGTGAAAACAAGAGGGCAGGGAGGTGGAGAGATGTAGGTGAAGAAGAGCCTCCATTAAACCTTAGCGGTACCCTATATGCCTTCCTTAAATTATGATGCCCCTTAAAGGATACATGCTTTTAATCTGCCTAGTGTACGGCAGAATGGACCAAAATTGTATATATTTTCAATAATAAGAAAAACATTTCTATATTTCCAATGCCAAAGTTTGATTGGGTATACTTACACAGAGTTAAAGAGGTAGGCCCGGCCTTGGCTGCCTTGGAATGACTGCAGAGAAGAGAGAAAATGCAAGTCAAACAACTGAGCAAAATGAGGAAGCAGCAAGAAACAGCCACATTAAACATTAGATCTGGATAATGAGAGATGGGGACCCTGGGGATTTTCTGACAGCAGCACATATACAGATCCCTCTTTTCCAACTGTGACAGCTCTGTGCCGAAACTGGAAAAACAAGAAGTGAAACTAGCTTAGGGGACTTAGGGCACTAGGACCTGGCAGGCACTCCTGCATGCACCCACTCTATTTTGACTGGTTGAACTTGGCAAAGAGCCAACATGCACATTATATAAATGTGTGTGTTTAAGGATGAAATGTTCTTTGTGTGTCAGTCTGTATGCTGGATGCACAATGTGGACTGGGGAGCAAGCAGCCAAGGGCTTCCTCTCCCCACATAAACGCGAACAAAGGGGCCCAAAAGGGAAGCCAAAAGGCAGATTCAGTCTCCACCTTATGAAGGAAAATTGTCGAGGGACATGCACAAACCAAAGCCAGCATATTTGGAAAAGTTTTTTATTAACATAGAAGATTAACTATATAGAGGAAAACATACAAATAAATCACTGCACAAATTCCTCAGTAACAAGAAAATAGGGTTCAGAGGTTCTGTAAAGCCCAGGGGCAGTGTGTCACTCAGAAGGTCAAGGGTCTATGCCCGTCTTCTAGACTGTGAATAGCCTACAAGGCTACTGTAAATTCCAGGGGCAGTGTGTCACTCAGGAGGTCAGGGGTCTATGCCAGTCTTCTACACTGTGAATAGCCTACAAGGCTACTGTAAAGTCCAGGGGCAGTGTGTCACTTAGGAGGTCAGGGGTCTATGCCCGTCTTCTAGGCTGTGAATAGCCTACAAAGCTACTATAAAGTCAGGGGCAGTATGTCACTCAGGAGGTCAAGGGTCTATTCCCGTCTTCTACACTGTGAATAGCCTACAAAGCTACTATAAAGTCCAGAGGCAGTGTGTCACTAAGGAGGTCAGGGGTCTACGCCCGTCTTTTAGGCTGTGAATAGCCTACAAAGATACTGAACAGCCCAGGGGCAGTGTGTCGCTCAGGAGGTCAGGGGTCTATGCCCGTCTTCTAAACTGTGAATAGCCTACAAAGCTACTATAAAGTGCAGGGGCAGTGTGTCACTCAGGAGATCAGGGGTCTATGCCCGTCTTCTAAACTGTGAATAGCCTACAAAGCTACTGTAAAGTCCAGGGGCAGTGTGTCACTCAGGAGGTCAGGGGTCTACGCCCGTCTTTTAGGCTGTGAATAGCCTACAAAGATACTGAACAGTCCAGGGGCAGTGTGTCGCTCAGGAGGTCAGGGGTCTACGCCCGTCTTTTAGGCTGTGAATAGCCTACAAAAATACCGCAAAGACCAGGACCAATGTGTCGCACAGAAGGTTAGAGATCTATGTCCGTTTTCTAGGCTGCAAGTTTAAATCCCGCCTTCAGCAGAGTGTCCATATTGCATGACTCACATAACGAACTGGAACTATCAATCTTATCTAAATGCCTTATTTCATAACAATAAGTTAGTATCAGAGTGAGAAGTCATGTACAATTTGGTACTAAAAAAATTACATTTCTCTTACCAGTGCATGTTGTTTTCTTATAAAATCTAAAGTTTGTCTGACTTAGACAAATAGAAATCAGCTACAGGCCAAAAAAGAAACAACTGACCAATATCCTACAATGACAGATGCCAAGATTTAACAGCTCTAAAGTCACAGTATTTAGCTTTAGTATATAGCTTTCCTCTTGAGAGAGTTCAAACTGCTCCCATTTTATGTTATTTTAATGGTGACACTACTTGCACCCATAAAATGCTTGTCAGACCACTTCTCATAAGAACGGCTATAAACATAATCTGATGGATTCCCTGCTGTATTAATACGGAACATCACGCTCATTTAAATGTATGGCCACTGACGATCTTACACATATAAATCAATCTTGAGACGGGTGCTTCAATAAAGCCTTGGCACTGTAAATAGCCCATTTATAAAACTGACAGAGGCCAGAGATATCTCTGATGAGCATGCGCAACCCAGTGTCTGTCTGTCTGTCTGTCTGTAAGTAAGTAAGTAAGTAAGTAAGTAAGTAAGTAAGTAAGTAAGAACTTCTCGGGGGGCTTCTCCACTGCTGATGAACACCAACACCTGCTGCGTGGTTAAGGGTGCACTCTTAAGGGGAGCACTTTTAAAATGTTACAGAGTAGTGCAAGGGCAACCACAGGTAACCCGTGGCTTGGTTGGCAGCCTGAATCCACCTAGTCTGCACACCTACACAGATTCAAATACAAAAAAAGACAAAGACTCATGGAGCAGCACTTGGTTGCTCAAAATAAAGACACGACACATTACGGTTAGATAGATGAAAGTTCTGGCAATGGTTCTGGGTGCCTCATTCTAGCATCTGAATTACAGGGTCAGTCCAGCAATCCAAGAGCCATATGGCTTAGCAGGGCACATGTGCCAGATAACAGGACCAAAGTGATTCTCAATTTTTCAAGTTCTTCTTTCTTGCAAAGACTGTCCAATATTTGTAGCAGCCACCTGTCAACTCTTCTGGATTCGTCATGAGTTGTCAATCGCAATCAGGGAGTCCCCAAAGGCAAACTAGCAGCAGGTTTTATGCTAATTTTAGCCAAACTAGTCTTGTCCTGGCATATTTCAGACATGTTCAAATCTTTCATGAGGCACTGAAGTGAAATAAGACGTTTTAATTTTTGCAACGCAGGAAAAACGCAGCTATTAAAAATGATGTAATGCAAGTAAACAAACTTCATATACCTCCCAACTCAGTGCTTTCTCTTTACATTTAGTGCTCATGGAAAGTTTAAAAGGCCTGTTGTGAGAGACTTTCCCAAGTCGACCACTGAACCCGTTAAACTGGGCCCCTACTAAGGATTACATTTAAAGTACAAAATCATGTCACATCTCACTGTTGACAGATGGTGTATGGATGTTCTTATCTGTTGGACACTCCTTGTCCTCAGTCAGAGCAGGCCAGCCTTTTCCCAGAAGGCCGATAGGGAGACGTGCTCTTCGGCCAGCTCTCGCCTGGCTAAGCCTCATTCCTTCCTGCCCCAATTCCTAGTCAGCTTTGACCATTCGACGTGCAGGCCTGCACTGCCAACTCCCTTATCTAATGCAGGGCTGGCCCCTTTCACCAGGGAACTTCCAGGGGGACGTTTCTAGGTCACTTTTGCATCAACACATTCCTTAAACATTTTAGTTAATGAAGCAAATGCAACTGTGCTGTGTTTAAGCCAGAGGTGTCCAAACATGCCTGGACAAAGTTAACTCTACAACTAGCAGGAGTTAATATTTAGCCACAAAAGGCAGATGGAAATCTTGAATCCAAGTAACATTCTGATAATCACGGAAAGATCATTAATACAATTAAACCCTGTAGCCCTTACAGGACACCTAATTTAAACGGATGTCTATAGAAATCCTGATCTAATCACTAAAGACAACAATCTAGATGGCTTTCAAGTGTGTTGGCTATGTAAACATACTCTGCGTGTGTCAGCGGTTATTGGAAAAGGCAGTGAGGTGAAGAGGTTTGGGGAAATCAAGGAAATCATCCACATCTAACCAACAGCCTGAAGTACAATCACTCAAAAGCAAGAATAAAAACAAACAGAAAAAGAGAAGGAAAAGGCTAACAGAAATCAAATAACTCATGTGGGTGGCGAGACATTGGTTACGAGCGTAACTGTAACTCCATTCCCGAAGTGAGTCCATTTGTAGTGACAGTTAGGGCAGATAACAGTAATATTATTATTCCCTTGACCAAGGGTGGCCAATCGTATCTGAAAGGGCCGGTGCGTATGCAGGTTCTTGGGATAACCTTTGGGTCATCTGTTCAAACCCAGGTGTGAGGACTCTTCAGCCAATCAGTCCTCTAATTACTGACCTGATTAGGGAGTTGCAGCGAAAACCTGCACACACACTGGCCCTTTGCGGGTAAGATTGGCCACCCCTGTCCTAGACCATTCATCTTAACAGTATTGTAGGGACTATTTTCATAATAGTCGTTAGTTTTCATTTTGCCCACCTACGGAAAGGTGTTTTTGTATATTTTACAGATTACATTCATTGTAATTAAGTTTAATTGCTACTTTAACAGACCAAGTCTCACAAAAAAAATCTATAAAATGACAAATGCTTCTTGAAGAAAATAAATTCAAGAGAGAATTTATAAATGGAAACAAAACTATGTCACAAGACTATCCCCTAGTCACAAATCACAAAAATTAGAGTTCATTCTCATTTTCTAATTAAAAAAAGTTGCACCATTCTGCATTACAATTCACACGCCAGTCCCAGCTGTGTCTAATGTGCAAACAACACACTTTACACTTTCACTGTGATGCTACTTCCTAACCATCACACCTAACGGCAACTCCCCTATTGTCATCCTTACCCATCACCAAGCACGGGGTCAGCCTCAATTTAGCATTCAATCTCATTAAAGTCGTAATAATCCAAAGCAAAGCCTTGGTGGGACTCTGTGGAAAGCACCAGGTTTTGCGCAGCACTTTTCCAGTGACATAATCAACTTAAATTGGATAGTGTGCTCCACAGTGCCCCTAGAGGCCCTGGTGAGCGCTAGGGGTTTTCCCTCCAGCGGGGCCTCACTATGGCAGTAGGGATATTGCCCCCCAGCCAAGCCATAACCATAACCATATATAAGCACAGCCATAGAAAGCAACATACAGGGCTGCTTGAAAGCTGACCAAGTAATTTGTTAAATATTTTATTATGCATACATTTGCTTTACATATTATTTTGTTTCTCAGCAAACAAATTATTCAGAGTTAGAGTATCAGTCATAATGTCAGCCATTTATAAAACTGAGTTTTTTTGGTAGTATTAAGATTAAAGTATTTTATTCAAGGATAAAGCAAGGGTGCCCCAGGCCTGCCAGCAAGCTTCCAGTCAAGCTACACGCTACGTTAGCTGGTTGCTACCATGTCAGCCATATTTGTTTTCTTTTACAGAAACATAAATAATGTTTAACATATCTACAGACACACCACAGTAATCCTGCACTTACCTGGGAATACTTTATAACCATTTTTAAAAATGGTTGAAGGATGTAAGGATCCTACTGCCCATTTGTTTGGTGCCTGATATCTATCATCTCATTGTACTCCTGGGCTAAATTAGATTTTTAATCGCTAAATTCTAAATTCGTCACTGGATTTCCAGGATGTAATATAAGGTGATATACAAATTCATAAATTTAAGTCACTCTGACATGCAAAGCTCTACTTATTTTTATTTTTTTTACATAAAGGTCAGTTTGGATGGAGATGCATCCAAACAAAAGACACCCTGGACACAGCATCCTGAAAACAAACTCAATTTTATCTGACAAGTTTATCAATTAAAACAATAATACCGAATAATGGAATCATCTTACTATTTATGCACAACACGTAGATTATAGGATTCCCATAATTAAAAACAAAAAGTATTACAAGACTGATGAATATACTGTAACTGGGAGTATATGAAATATGACCTTTTATATAGTCTATGTTCTAGCTAACTTGTCTTTCAAGAAGGGTCTGTTCTCAGTGGCTGGTGCATCTTGTTTTCAGGGGAGTGGTGCAAGAAGGGTCACTCAAAAAGGAAAGATGATTGTCACCATGTTCTTTCTATGAAGCATAACACTTTTTTACACTTCTCGTTCATTTGCTTATCCAGGAAAGTGATAGCAAAATAAATGGCACTAATTTCTAATGTTTAACTAAAAATCTATCAGGCACTTTCAACCTCATCGTTTTGTTTTATTTTTCCAAAACTTGCACTCTTCTGTTGATATGCAAACAGCATAATGGTCAGGACTCAAAACAACAGCATCCTGGGATGCATCTGTGTTGGCTCCTTTGCAGGGTAACAAACGCCTCTGTATCACACAATGCCCATAGTCATGTCCTGTTTTCTTTTTCCTCTTTAATTCCTAGTTGAAAGATCTCTTCATAGGCCAACTTCTACAACACCAGAACAATAAAAAAGATAATTGGGACATAACTACCAACACATTAGCACAGATAAAAATGTTACTATTAACTCAGGCAAAAACAGATCAGTTTTTATGCCTCCAATGGGCAGACAAAATTAATAGATTATATGGAGCAAATGAGTGAAGTTTGCCTGTGAAAGCCCTCGTTGGAGGGTTTGCCCATAACAGGTGTGGATGGAGTGCTTTCATCTACCAGGTAGCTGGCTACATATTAGCAGACTAACTTTAACTGAGCCACCCATATCTATGGGGCCACCAAGCATACAGACATGAAAATGCTAGGAATTGTTTATATTCGTGCAATTTTGGGAAGCAGTAAAATTCTATCTGCTCTAGCTCATCAAAAATATGCCTTTGGGAAAACTGTGTTCCACGTTCTGTGATGGATATCACACAGAAGCAGTGAAACTGGGGGCATGTGAGGGTGCAGATCCCATTTCAGGCTCTTCTGCTGTCGGTTGTTGACTGACAAGGAAGTTCTTTGGATCATGAACCACTACATTTGTAGAGCATTACAGGGGAGCATTGGGCAATAACTATCCATCCACCTTCTGACCACCAATTCTGGTCAGGGTTATGGGAGGGCTGCTTATTCCAAGAAACAAAAGGTAGAAGACTGGACATGACACGAAAAAGCACAAATAGCTACTAATTAGCCTAAATGTATGTGTTTGGACCATGAGAAGAATTCGGAGTGCCCAGATGCAATGTCAACACCCACAGAGCAAAGGCGGGATATGAACTTAATCCTGGGCATGTGATGCAATAGGGCTACACAGAGCCATGAATAAACCAGTGGTTCCTCATTTCTGCTAATGTGTCAGTCACACATTACCATAATCTTAGACATCATGGAGAAATCCTAGAAGGCTCATGTTGGTTCTCTGAGAAGATCGAAGGGAGCTCACATCTTATCCACACCGACAGGAGCCACCAGCTGAACCCACAGGGTTGCGGGCTTCATGGACAAATGAAGTCCCTCAATTACAGAAGCAAAGTGGTACAAGAACATCCGTCCTTCACGTACGCAGATGACGCATTCAAGGAAGCAGTGCACCCACACAGGCATCCAGCAGCAAGTACTAACCCCTAGGCTAACGTCTCTCATCACACATTCCAGGCCACAAAAACTACTTTTTCACTTTCCATGGAGCTGTTGTAAATAATGCTACAGTTATAAACTTAATCCATGGTTACATGCAAAATACATAAAAAAATTAACTTAAGAGACAAATATAGTGAATGATGTATTTCTTGCCTAAACATCTGTGACTACTCAACTGACAAGAATGAGAATCATTCTAAGTGGCTTACTCACTGATTCTGACAATGGCTTTGATGGACAGATCATCTTGGCATAATCTGATTACTTGGGTAGGAGCACAACATGTTCACCACGTACCGAATTCACGTCGCTGAATTCATACATGGAGAGAAAGGGGTTTACTAAATGCCTGCTTTGAGTTCATGCCAGGCAACACCCTCTAGATAAAGGCCCAGGAGCCCAATTTATGAAGCAAAAATAATGCCACAGTTGCCACCCGTGATGAGGGATTGCCACCGACCAATAGCTGCTCTGCAGATATGATGTCACACATGGGTAGGCCTCCAGCTGCAGCTGGCCCCAAGAAGTCCTTCCCTACTCTCTGGGTGAAACAACACATTCCACCAGCCCTTTCCATGGTTTTCCAATCCAGAGTATTTAACCACAATAGTACCATGAAATATGACCTACAGAAATGCCTAAAAGTGTATATTCCTTAGAATGAAAGCATTAACTAAATGTATTCAAGAGGGACTCAAAAACTGAGCCACATTTTGTCAAGAAAAACCTTCTAAATCTTAATCAGTATTCCACGACCACCCAAAAAAACAGTGACAAGATATCATATTCTACACACCATGGTGTATTTCATGATACTTCTAAACTCACACATATGAGCGAAGTATAAAGTTTTCCATACAAACGCTGTTATTTGTCTTCTTCATACAAGACTGTGTACTTCTGAAAGATTCATATTCAAAAAGGAAGTACTACGGATTTATGTCCAGCGTGACCCCAGGAGATGCAGGCCGATTGGCTGACCTTGGAGATGAGTTCGTCATGATTGGCCAGGTGAGCTCGGCAATGGATGCAGCTATAGGTACGATGGCAGTTGGGCAGGTAGGCCTGGAAGGTCTTGGACTTGGTCATCTTCACCATCTCCCTGTCGACCTGCTGCTCGGGAGGCTCCGGGCTGGGGCTGGACGAGCTGCAACTCTGCTGAACTTGTTGACAGAAGAAACACTGAAAGATGCAAGCAAAAGCCGTCGTTGTTCTGGAGTGGGTGTGTGGCTCGTTCCACACAGACACCACAGGAGAAATGGACACCTGGAAGACACCAAAGAAGCACAATTCAATGGAGGTTGTTTTAACATATCGAGCCACTAGACAAGATATACATCATGTCATGATTTAAAAGTAGAGCAGCATAGACAGAACACTGTAAAATGCGGTTATTATCATAAGTTGTTTTTAAACAGGCATTTTCATCTACAACAAAATGTTTAACGGTAGCCATAAAAGTATTCTGTGTTTATTTAGATTATGAAAATGTGTCTCCTGTACAGTGAAATTTTGCACAAACTTCAACAGGTTTCACACTGAATAGTAACAAATGACTTCCCTTATATTGAAAATGTATAACATATATAAAAAAAACTTATACTACAGCATTCTTATTCAACTAGACAGTATCAACTGGCTAGTAGTCATTTGTTTAAGGAAGCACAAGTAGTTTTACTGGAACTTTAATCAATGGGCATTTTAAACAACAGTTTAAAATTATTATAGTTTTTCTATAATAATTAACGAAACTCAGTTTCACTGTCTTCTGTATTATACAATAGCCCAGGATATGAAGCTGAACCATAAGAATGATAATGCAGGGTAAATGTTTCTGTAAAAACACAAAGGTAACCTTTAAAAATATAGCTCAGATCTACTAGAAATCACTGTCCACATGTGCGCGCGCGCGCACACACACACACACATCAAGGCTGAGGCTCTACAGCACCCCCACAGACAATAAAAACAGAACTGTGCATGACTGTGTCATGAGGCCATAACAGGAAGGCGAGTGCACAGCAGTCGAGCTCATGCAAAGCGCAAGGAGGCTTCCGCAGACAGACAGGAAGAGGAGGGGGCAGTGACAGAGTGAGACAGCCAGTCTGCCTTAGCATTAGCACATCTCCCTTCCTACACAGCTGTGTGGCGAGGGCACAGCAAGCAGCACTCCGAGACATGTTCTGCTGCTTTCCAACACATGGAATACTGCTTATGGCTTTCCCAACACAGCCAGAAAGACTCAGAAAAAACTGCAAAGTTCACAACTGGCAAGCTTAATTTTTTTTCTGCATCTGACACAGCCATGTTCCAATGCTCTGCACTCTGTCACTTAAGAGCAAACACGACCAACTTCTCTATTTTTCTTATCAAATACTATCAAACTGCAGGAGGCATTAATTATGCAGGGTCAAGTACACAAAAACAAAAGCCAAGTGCAATCCTTATAATATATCATTTGCCCAAGGCATCTGTCTAGATATTGCTCATCTTTCACACTTTTAAAAATGACATTTACAGCAAAAATCTGATTCCCATTTCAAATAAACTTTTGCTTATACTGAGAAGAATACAATGCCATGATCATAATCATCTCGTTTTACCTTTAATATCTTTATCATTCTTGTAAAAGGGAAGTTGTTAATCTTACATCATCGTCCTTCTGAGGCTCATCAGACTAATGTCTTTAAACTTTTCTAAGAAAAACATTTCACAAAACAAACTGTGTTTTAACCTGCAACTTGTCCCACAAACACCAAAATAATATCCAAAGTCTAGGAATGGTCTAATTTATAGAGAAACTATAATAATATACGTGTACGATTCACATATAATGCATTGCTTCCACCTAAATATTTCACATTAAGATGTTTAGGATGTGCAGTTTATGTATTCATACTATATAATAATGATTAGTACAATTCAGATGAATGTCAATGATCAAACTTTCTATTAATAGCAGAAAAGCAGGCTTATGAGAACAGAAAAATGAAAGTACAACGTTCACTTTGCAGTCCCACTTTTTTATGTCTATGGGAAAATGGTTCACTGCTGGTAGCACAGATGTTGTCAGTAGGTTTGAAGCACAATCCAGGGGTTAACATAAGAAAAGATATTCAGAGCATGCAAGTCCAACGCAAAAACAGGAAGACGAACCTGTTCCGTAAAACCCACTGTACGATTTGCTACAATCACCAAGCTTCTGTAAATACTGAAAAAATAGACTAATAATATATTTTAAAGGTACGTTTACCCTAGAAAAGCTACGAGGCTTACAAAGGGGAAGCCCAAATGTCATTGTTTAGGTACGAATAAAAAGCCTCCGAGACTTTTTAAGAGACTGCCTCTTTCTCATTTGTTTATTGTGAGTATTTCCTCTGAATCTGTCTCTAGGTCGGTTGTCTATCTAATGTCAAACAAGACGCAAAGCGTTTATTAAGCAGCGTTTGGTGCGTCTAATGTTGTCAAGGCCAACAGCGCGGTTCGTTTTTCCTACAGGAGATCAACACGTAGCCTGCCTGCTATAAACAATAGCTAACTTACTAAGAATAGTGTATTAGACAAACACTCACCACCTGAAACGGCTCTCTTCTGAAACCAGCTGTTTGACACAATATATTTTGGTGTACTAAAGAAAAAATGCCCTATTCCACAAAAAACGGCAATGCTTATTTTATTGCCTGTTGTTATAGGCTAAAATTATGCAAACCCGCTTGTACTGAAGCTGTCTCCCAAGCTTGATTGTGTGATCTTTCGCACATTTCTTTCGTCTTTGTTGTTGCCTTTGTGTCGAAGATAGACTAGCCTGGCGGCTTTGTGGTGGCAACGTCACGCGGTGGGCGGGAATCAATGTGATTGACAGCTACGACGGCCACTGCGGGAGGAGACAAGGCGGAATAATTGTGCAGCCTAATACGCTCCCGGATGTGTAAATAAATACAGGACGAAAGCGTGATATAACGTGTGCAAACCAAACAATTCAGAATAATTAATGTACATATTTATTCAAACAGCTCGACACCGAAAATAAAATAACGGTAATATTTCGGCAATGTGCTTCATATAATTTAGATGAATGTCAAGAACTTCAAATAAAATTATGATTTATCAAACACAACCTACCCATTATTATGCGGTATTTCCTCAACACAAGGCTACAACTGTCGCAAACAGTGATGATATACATATTTACATATTACATATTTGAATTTCTGTATTATATATTACACACGCTTGCATTATCGCAATGACAATACGTCTCTCATACTGGCCATATTTCCGAAATGACCATAAATAATCCAGTTTTCATTCGATAAGATGTTCCATAGACAAAAGGTACATGGGCAAACGCAGCCGTAATAAAATGACTGTTAATGTTTCACTAACTAAAAAATAATGACGATCACCAACATACACATCGCTTTATACCCCCCAATTGTCGTTTATTGAACAGGACATCACAACACCGAATAATACAGATACTGAAATGCTAACAAACAACATTCAAATTAACTGTGCGTCGAGCAAAAGCACTGGTGATGTCATGCGTTTGCATCCTGCGACTCCCTGCTTTCCTGACCCAGTTGTTCACCACATCTCTGGACCACCGTGCCTCTTTTACGCTAGGCAAATCATCCAACTGAATCCTCTCATTCGTGATAACAACGATTTAATGAGTTTAAAGTTATGGCTTTGTTACTGCAAAATACAGGGTCACCAGTACAGATCAATGTGACCTTTCCGCAAATACCAAGAGGAAGATGTCAGTTACATGCCTGCTTCTCAAGAGCAAATACTACATTTGACATATTGATATAATAAAACGATTCACTACTTGTCTAAAATACTTGACTGTATACGATACATGACTGTATAATACACCGCTCCCAGAGAGGTCTAAATACTTACAAAAATACAATTTCCCCTTCCCGACGGATACGGAGAATGCCTTTTCTCCGCTGCGGCTTTCCTTTTCTTTCACAAGTCGCGCATACATGTGGTACCACGTTCCCAATGTGATGGCGACAGTTCTTCACTGTCTTTTATTGCATTGCATGTTCCTCCGTTCATTCACCGCGATTGCTCCTCAATAGGATCACTCTTCAGCGTTGCGAAAAAGACACGTTACCACCACGATTTTTCCACGCAAAACTCCGTTTTATGTTTTGCCATTCATCAGTCTTCTCCAATTAGCTCTGATCCCCACGTAGTTATTAACTAGAATAAAGCACACATCAAATGCAAACATAAAATACGCGAAGCGGAATTTACCAAAACAAGAGGAATGACCTAAAAGCCAAACATACGCAATGCAAATCTGACAAAACTGTTATCTCCCACTTATATCTCTTATATCTCTCCAGTTATGATTTCCCAAAGAAGACGCGTAATGAATTTTTAAAAAAATCTTTCTTGAGCTCTTTCTTCAATAACAAGCATGATCCATCGAGGTCTGCTGTATGCCAGTTTAAAGAACGTCTCCTATGATAAATATACTTTATAATAATCAACTCTCTGGCTCCTTCGGATGAAAACAGCTATGACGTCCGTGTCTTTTGTTTTGTTGCTACCTGAAAAAAGTCGTTATATTCGAACTACTCACGATGGGGCAAGCAGGTCCAAAAGCCCCCTCCTTTCGACCAATAACAACCAGTCAGATTCCTTAAGAACCAATCAGTTACATGGAATCCCAACCCTCGTTACCATCAACAGCCAATTGTTAAAGCTCTGCGAATCAGACAAAGACCTGGGGCTTGTTTTGGTAAAGCGCGCTACCGAGGGAGACACGTGCCAGTTCTGCGTTTATGAACGCGCATTAAGTAGGCACGTGGTCGAAGTAAACAGGCGCGCAACCGAGGCTTCTTTATTAAACAATAGCATAGAAGTTTATCAGTACTATATATTAAAGAAGTCAATCGAAATAAATAAAATGTACCCAGACGTAACACTAATTCTACATTGTTACAGACCCGAGGTGTGAATGCTAGCTTTAGGAATTATCGGATACAAGAAAAATGTTTCTGTTCAAATCTCCTGATTAATAGCATGGTATGCGTCAATACACAGGACAGATAATATGCGTTGTATATTCTACTTCGTATTTTGTCGCTTTAAGTTTGATCTAATTGGTGTATCTTTTAAGATACCCACGTAAGGAGCTAAATGTCATACACCGCAATTTATCCTATCCTTTAAAATGAGGATCTTTTCAATACCAAAAAAATCCGATTGTTACATTCCTATCTTAGAATAGAATAATATTTTGTATATTTTGACGCTTTATGCAGGATTCTCCGGTGCCACGTGGTCCTTGTTGCTGAGTGTTATCGCGCAGCGGACGTCACCAGTATCTCATCAATTAAACACACAAAGGCACAGATCGTTAAGTTATAACATATATTATAGTAACCTTAAATTCAATATCCAGTTTTACATCAGCACGATTAATGTTAAGCAAGTTATGCATTGAAGTCAAAAGCAAAATTAACGAACACAATCATAACATTAATCTCTGCGGCGTCGTACAATGCAAATGAAAGGTTGTCCATTCTATGCATTCTTCATGTTATAATACAGCACGATAAATCTGAAATATCACATAAAATAAAGCTAAATTACACAATGACCAAAAAAACAGTGCCGGATATTAATTTTAAATTATAATGTCAATATGTATCACGAAAATGGCACGTTTGTTGCTGGAGTTTGTAAAATTTTTGACTTGTTTATGTAATCGACTTTTCAGGTATTTATATTTTTTCTTATATAATCCTTATTCGATTTTTTTCTTTCAAACACATCCTTAGGCATTTCGGATTCTGATTATAATCTTACTGGTATGGACATTCTATTAAATGTTTTTTACGGGTAAGACCTTAGTCACAAACCTTATGCTTATAGAATCGTTGGGACTTATTCTGCAGACGCTGCAGGCAAATTAAGAATATTGTTCACATGTGACTTGAAAAAAAAATCTTTTGTGGATGGCAGCGCATCATGGCCAAGTAGTTCTTGTAACACTGCTGCATGTCTCTCCTTCCCACTGTAATTAAATGGGAAACGTTTGCGTAACGTAAGGTCGCTTTAATCGCATTTATACTGAAAGACAGCGGACTACACAAACACGTCAATACAACATTGATAGATATTATCGCGTCAACTGAAAAAAAAATACGCAGAAAAAAACGATTGGAAGCTATTTTAAAAGACCAATACATTTTTTAGGTCTTTTAAACAGATCTTACTGTGTCATAAATAAACCATTCCGGTCCAGCGTCCCGTAGATTTGTGCCAGTTTCTTTTAAATTTGTTACAATACTGCCATCTACTGGACAATTTAACCATTTATCCTGTTCAGGGTCGCCTGGAGGTGGTGGTGGGGGGCGCTAGAGCTTATTCCAAGCAGCACAGGGCAAAGTCAAGTGGGCTTTATAGTCATACCATCCACATA
The DNA here is from genome assembly GCA_026776945.1 of Isichthys henryi. Taxonomy (NCBI): domain Eukaryota; kingdom Metazoa; phylum Chordata; class Actinopteri; order Osteoglossiformes; family Mormyridae; genus Isichthys; species Isichthys henryi. Next base: position 34,228,995 of record JAODJX010000042.1, read on the forward strand.
CAGTACATTTATATAGTGGCATGAAGTGATAAGAACATAAGAACAATACAAACGAGAGGAGGCCATTCGGCCCATCAAGCTCGCTTGGGGAGAACTAAACTA
>JAODJX010000042.1:34239949-34252955 GCA_026776945.1 Isichthys henryi
TGAACGTCTCAGGGACTATGCCCGGTGCCTAGGAACATAGTTTGTACGTTCCTCAGGGGGTAGACCGGTACCTTTCAACAGCTTGTGTTGACCTCAGAGGCTACATCGGCACGTAACTGAGCTTGTGCGAACTCCAGAGGTGTAGTTTTAGTATCCACCTAACTTCACCTGGGCAGTCGAGTTTGGGACCCAGATAAAGGGGATTTAACCCAGAGGCTGCAAGACAGTATTTACCACTTTATAAACTTTACAGATTGGAGTTCTATCCTGATTAGGACTAAAGTAGTTAGCAAATCAGACAGTCAAAGTAATCAAAACAATATTTATTAAACATACTACAATATACAATCATTGACATGTGGCCACATACTCTTAAATACATTAGGACAAATACAATATTAAGCAATCACATCTCAGCTGAGAGTGCACAAAGTTCTGTGGAAAGTATCTGACTACAGATGGACTTTCGCACAGTTCTCTGTAGGAGCTCTGATTACAGAGTGACTCCCTGACTTCTTCTGAGGCCCTTCCCTAAGTATCCAAACCAGGTGACGGCATGTCTCACTGACTGAACCAATATCAGTCAATGGTTAATTTTAGAAGAATTGCTGACCTTGGTTCTCAGGTCCCCAGCCAATCAGATCACTTTAGGGGGCGGTCGCAATTCTCTTGTTCTACCATATGCGAGGCTCTCATTTTGATGGGTTTAGCCGAATTTTCTATATTTCTCTTAGGGAAAACTATACTGCCTTAAATCAGAGTATAATACTCGCCGTCTCATGCCTATTCAAACGAGACCAAACATGCGTGTATTCTGCGTTATCCTGTTTATAGTGGAAAAGGTGTCTGTGTCTGGAGGCTGACAGCTGTTGTTGCTTGTGGGGCTCTGGTCACTTGCAAGACCTTTCACCCCCGTTTTTCTGTGTTGCTCCAGTTATTCTTATCCAGTCTCTCAGGAGCCGGCAGGCCTTTGCCTTCCTTAAAAGGGGTGGTCTGATGAGTGGGGTCCAGCAAAGTCAGAGTCACAGGCCCTTTTCTTGGAGTTTTGAAATGCAGGCTTATCAGAGTTGGGGACTGCGGGGCCTATAAGTTTTGTCCTTACAAGGATGGCAATCAGTAACTGAAAATCTGAGGCCACGGTGCATTTGGAAAAGAGTGGATGGTTTTCTTTCCCTTATTGTTAGAATTTATGTGCGGGAACATGGGATTGACAGGAGGGAAGTCAGACCAGGCATGTGATTTACCTCAATTCATCTCTCTCCTGAGCTATGGTTGTGAGCTCTGCGTAATATCCGGAAAAACACGGTTGTGACTACAAGCAGGTAAACCAACGTTTTCCCACAGGGTTTCTCATTCATAACAGGGTGACAAGTCCAGAGGGATCTCATCAGGTAAGATCAAGAGGAATCAGTGGCATCTGGATAGCTCCCAAGAAAGCTGTTCTGGGCATGTCCAACTAGATGGACGCCTAGGACATGCTGGAGGGATTCTCTCTCAGCTGGCTTTGAGATGCCTAGGGATCCAAGAGGATGATCTATGGAAAAAAGACTCCTAGACTGGCCTGGTGAGCATGCAGCCAGAGTGACCCTCACCATTGGGAAGGTGAGATGGGATGGGATGAATGACATGAGGGCCGGGAATCGGAATTTGTACTCATACACATGAATGTGTAATTAGTAGAGCAATAACCTTTAACTGTGTTCAACTGTGTCTAGCAGAAATAAAATGATGAAGAGCCTGAACCCCAACCCAGAGTGGCAGAGAAGCACGCCCCTGGCTGTCACCTGCCAATTAGGTCCTGAAGCTGGGCTGGAAACGCGCCGTCTCTGTGAAGATGAGCTCCTTCAGGGTCTCCTTAGGCAGATCATCCAGTTCCATTTCAAACTTGAAGGGAGCCTCAGCAACAGGCTAAGAAGGGGATCACAATGGCAAGAACGATCAGGGACACAAAGCTTCTAAGGGAACGATAAAGTTTGTTCCTTTTAGAAATTAGTAAAAAATTTCTAGCTGTGAGGAAATAAGCAAACAAACAGCATCACCGATTACAATATTCACTGCATTATACCAAGTGTTAACTTAGGATACACCAACACCACTTCTCGGTAACTTGCATTGCACGTGCTTTAAAACATTGTGCTTTATGTTGTAGTTGCTTTTAGCTCAATTAAGTGGGGGGGGGGGGGGGACAAACTAGACCCTTTGAAGGAAGGACACCCATTGGCAACTGCAAGTGATCATGATGTCCGTCTTGATCTTCAAACTCCCAAAATCAATTTTAATTACCTCCTCTGTGGGCGGTTCACTGACTGCCGTGACAGGAAGGAAGCACTGTGGCTAGAGGTTTACACTGTCTCCAAGACCGAGAATTTGCATTACCTCTGTGCGCAGACAGTAGCCCATACGTACAAAGAAGCATCCTACTTCAGATATGTGAGGAGATAATCGCGGAATAATTAACCCAGAATAATCGCGGGGGATTTAAAATAAGTCTGCACTTTCCCCATTACTCAAATACCACATTAAAATTGACATTTTAAGTGACACTGAGGCAGGTGCTGGAGACCCCGTGCTGGAGACCCCGAGCAGTGTGCCAGGGGCTTGGCATCCCTGCCAGTCCACGTGTCGCCACCACAGGTCACCAGAAAACCAGACCACTGGGCACCATTCTAGACAACTTGGACAATAAATTGCCCCAAATATATGTGCAGGCTTCTGCTCGACATTTAACACTGTAATCCCATCCAGACTAAATCACCAGCTATTAGAACTAGTACACCCTTTGGATCTGTGGCAGAGACTTGAGTAAAGATTGTCAGAAACACCTCTTCCACTTGTTCTTTGGCATCCCACAGGGCTGTGTACTGAGCCCCCATGCTGTCCTCACTGTTCACCCACGCCTGTGCCGCCAGACAGCTCCAACGCCATAATCAAGTTAGTGTTAATGACACAACCATCGTAGGCCTGATCACCAATGACTATGGACTGGCCTGTCAGGAACCTCTTCCCAAATATCAGCAAGATTAGATCAACTGCAGGCAGCAGAGACTGGCGTCATCCCACCCACACTGGTGGGGATGCTGTAGAGCAGCGGTTATCAACCTCTGCTCAATTTTTATCATGCCAGCTCAGACACAACCCTATATCAAGTACATGTTTAAATGAACAATATGGTCAAGTGTACAGTGCAGTCTGCAATGTACACCAATCAATGCCTGTGGCACAAATCTGATTGGATGTGTCAGTGAATTTTAAGCATCTGTGGTTTGATTTTTTGAATTAGTTGAGAGTTCACTAGTTTTTGCTAAGCATTTGCAGACCCAAGACCTGTTTATATAGGTTAATTATAGGGTTGGGGCTAGGAAATCTGATCAGCAGCTTGCTGGTTTTAAAAAGCTTACATTTCCAACTCTGCCTCGCTTACCCATTCAGAACTTGCCACGACCCAAATTTGGGTCACAACTCATGTGTTGTGAATCACTGCTGTAGAGTGCGCCAGCAGATTTAAGTTCCTGTCACCCTCTACTAGTCACATGACACTCAGGAGTCGGATGGCAGACTGAGGGATGTCTGAATGGCACGATCAGTGCCAACTGATTATTTACAGAGTCATTGAGCACAGCAGTACAAGGCACTGCAGAGGTTGATGCAGACCACTAGCATGAATCTCAGCAGTTCAGGACATTGAATTACTTCACTTAAAACAAATGTCTAAGTATTTGACTTAAAGACTGATAAAATACTCCATAAGTTTGCTGTAATATTCATTGTGAGCATTACAGCCACTACAATTAAGGAAATACTGCACTACTTATTCTCAGAGCATCATGGGTTCATAGTAAAAATAAATTACACGTATGGATTTTAACCCTCCATTACTGTGGCAAAATACTGTAGTGAGGTATGACAGGCACCAAAGGAAGATCACATTAGTTGACAGAAAGCAACGGCAACTTTAAATTTTGGTGATACATTTTGCCGAGATGGTAAACTGGCGCCCAAACAATATATTAAAACAGCTAGCAAAGTAACGAAGGGTTACTTGAAAGAGTGCCTTTCAAGACCCCGCAAAGCATAATGCAGTGCTCACCTCATCTGTGGGGTCGTAATACTGCTCCAGGTAGGGGTGGGCCAAGGCCTCCTCCACTTCAATGCGCTTGTGAGGGTTAAAGGTCAACATTTTGTCCAGCAAATCCAAAGCTAGCATAGACACAGAGAAGAGAGTACCTGAGAGATGCGTACGGCCAGTAGGGGGCAGAGTAGCCAGGGGCTGGAGCACGAAGCCAGCTCATTTTAAGGGAAACCTGCTCCATGAACAAGATGCCCAGTTATGGATGGATGTAATGGAAATATAAGAAGCTTTATGCTGTGCAGCCTGTGTTTCAACCCAAACCAAACCAAATTTAAGATAAAACACTGGGACATTTTCTGGCATTTGAGGCTACCATCCGTTGGCCTTTTGAGCACAGTCTGAAAGGAAAGTGGGGCAGGCTGACCTTTCGGATCAGCGTTGGGGAAGAGCCTATTCCAGGGCACTTTGCACCGTAGAGGGAGAGACAGCAGGTAATTCCGGGCTTTGAGGTTGAATATGCAGTTGAGGTCTTCCTGAGAGGGTGAGCCCAGGATGCCTGCAGGAAACACAAGGGGCAACTTAACAGCTACATCAATAATATATATTGATGTGTGTGTATACACACACACACACACACACACACACACACACACACACACAGCAAGGTGAATAAGGTATATATACACACCAAGGCTTCCATGCTTCAGTAGATGACGGATAAGTTAATGTCATCTCATTTGGCAGGGGAGCAAGGTGACAGCAACGCAAATGGTAACACTCATGCCTGCAGATAAAGTGCACGTGATTATCGCTGGGGGCTGGTCCTTTATAAAGATAAAATCAAGGCAGCATGAGAAGCTAAGGCAGTGGGCCACACATCCTGCCTACTGTACACAGACAAGAACACTGATGGCTCCCCAGGACGGCCCGTTCCGCAAAGGTAACGAAATCAAGAACGATCCAAATATAGGAATGACGAGAGCCATCGTCAAGGAAGCATCTGCTCAGAAGAGGAGCCAAAACTAGCAGCCTGTGGAGGAGCGCAGAGATGGCGGGAAACACGAGCGAAATCACTAACCCTGGATGGCGGTATGAACAAATGAAGCCCAGCACCTTGTTCTCTTACAGATATTTGCAAGATTTTTTGTCAATATGAAACAAAGACTAACAAATCTTTATAGCACCAAAACGATTTATAAGATCCGAATGTCTGATTACCACGGGCTACAGTGTCAACATTAAGCTCCAAAGGTAGACGTCAACTCATTGTTCGGCTCAGTGTCATTTCCCGATTCTTCCCCAGGCATTCCCTAGTGACGACACCCTCAGTGCACAGCTCAAATGGGCTAAGCTACATTCCCTGTTGGAGGACATCTCCCACCCATTACAGGACACACTGTCAGTACTGAGCAGCTCTATCAGCGACAGACTGGTGCATCTAAGGTGTGCGACAGAGAGATACCGCAGGTCTTTTCTTCCATCTGCCATCAGGCTTTACAACAAACAATAAGAACATACCATTTATATTGTATTGTATTGTATTGTATATATTGTATTTTATTTATATTTCTTATTTTCTATTTTTGATACTACTGTTATTGCTTTCTGTCATTTCTGTTATTTACTGTAATTTTTTTATGCATTCTGCTATTTCTGCTGCCCTGTCCAGTTTGCTGCTGTATAATGCAAATTTCCCACCCGTGGGACTAATAAAGGCTCTTAAATTCCAGCCCCCAGAAGCCCGACCCTGGCCCTAGAGCCACATCGCCATGTCACATGCAGACAAACAGCCTGTCGTTTCTGAGCAGAGGTACGCAGTCCGCAATATGAGCAGGAGGAAGCCGTTCTCATTACGTATTCGGATCTGATGAGATATGGATGGTAATCAAGCAAGACAAGGACAGACTAAGCTATGCAAAAAAGAAAACTGCCAACGCATCTTGTCACTTCTACTGTTGACGTCTATATCGGTTATTCTTTCACTTGATCGCTTTGCACAACCAGAAAGGCTAAAAAGGGCCCATTTTCATGACCATTCCTGCAAAGCTACTTCAATGTCTAAGTTATCAAAGAGTGGCCTACTTCTCATCTTTAGGAGCTGGGGAAAAAATAACTGCTGGTTAAGATCGTGACGTGCACAAACTCTTTCAGCACGAAATTTGTACTGCTTCAGTCAAAAATTCCTGAAAGAATGTTGTAATTAATAACAGTTGATTCATCATAATTACTTCGCCCATTAGAGGAAGGAACATGAAAGTTTACCCAGAATATGATTCAGTTGGTCCAGGTAGTGCTTTCCTGGGAAGATCGGCCGGTTGGACAGCATTTCAGCCAGGATGCAGCCCACTGACCAGATGTCGATGGATTTAGTGTAGCCCTGGAACCAAAAAAGAAAAAAAAAAATCGTGTTGCCATGAGAACATAACTCCACAAACTAGTAGCTATGAACTTTGAACATACAAACAATACCAGCACCGAGTGTAAGAAACACAGTAAATCGTGAGAACATGCAACAATGGCCTGGAGTTTAGTATGGCAATTTAACGGCCAGCACTCATTAAATTATTACTACTGAAAATTCATTGCAGCAGAAGTAAGCAGAAGACTACTGGATTATGTTAAAAAAAATACAAATTTAAGTGATTCGAGCGTGAGCATAGTACATGCAGGTCCAGTGAAAGCCTTAGTTGTGTGGGAGCACTTCACATTAAAAGTGAATGAAAATGCAGTCGGTTAATATGGCAACGCAGGATTTAATTACAACAGCATAACTGCAATGCAATACCGTCGTAAAAGGCACTGACAGACTTACCCAATAATACGGGGTTAGCCATAGACCACTATAATCTATGCATCCTTCAGTCTAATGGAGTAGCCTAGCTTATCTTTGTCATCATTCTAACTTAAGTTTTAGCATTGATTGTCTTGAGATAATTTTTTTAGCTTAATTCTTGCAAGTCAAATTCAAAATGAACTTTGTCAACTCAACCATATAAATTATAGTGTGACGAAATGGCGAAGCTCAGGGTCTGCAGTGTACAGATACCAGTGAATTAAAAATAAGAATTAAAAATTAACAAGATGAAACACAAGACATTGTACAAAAGACAAGTGAGAGAGAAGTCAGAGCAGCATGGCATTGTAATGAGTAACACGTACATTTATGCAATGTCATGTTTTTATAGATATGAAAAAAATAGTGTTTAAATATATATAAGTGCAATATGAGGCAGTAGTAAAATTGACCTTCAAGCTTATCCAATTAGCAGCATGGCTTACGGTACTGAAATAGTGTGTAATTACAGATGTTTATAGTACATGTTTAAAGAGTATGTGTAACAACTGACCAGTAACAGCAAAGAGAATCGATAGACACAGTGCAGGACAATGATTATTTAAATTGCAGCCATGACAAAGTGACTAATGCAGTGTGCAAAGCCAGACAGAATGTGAATTTCCAGTGCTTTTGGTGTGTGTATGGGAACGTGCTGTGCATGTGTATGAGTTCTCGTGAGTATTTTAAGACGTGGATGAGGAAATGTGAGGATCCCAAGGGGCGGTGTGGTGTTGTTAAGGAGCCTGAAAGCCTGGGGGTAAAAACTGTCCCGCAACCTGGTCGACCTGATCCTCATGCTGCCATCTCCTCCTGGATAGCAGAAGGGTGAAAAGTCCATCTGAGGAGTAGGAGGGGCCCTGCACGTTTGCAAGCCTTGCGAGCACTGCGCTTGTGAAACGTGTCCTGAAGTGAGGGGAGAGGCACACCGATAATGTTCTCAGCTGTCTTCACTGTTTACTGCAGGCGCTTGCAGTCAGACGTGTTGCATTTATACCAGGTAGTGATGCAGTCGGTCAGTGCACTCAATAGTGTCTCTGTAGAAGGTGGTGAGGATGGGAGTGGGTATGGTTGCTCGCTTCATTCACTGCAGGAAGTGGAGTCTCTGCTGGGCTTTCTTGGATGAGGTGGTGTTGTTTGTTCACGCAAGTTCCTCAGTCACGTGCACACCAAGGAACATTCTACTCCTTATGATCTCCACAGCTGACCCGTTGATATAGAGTGGGATGTGGGCAGGATAGGTCTTCCTGAAGTCCACAATAATCTCTTTAGTCTTGTTGACGTTGAGGGGACAGACGTTGAGAGAGGTAGTTGTCCCTGCACCATACGGACAGCCGATCCACCTCCTCCCTGTAGGAAGATTCAGCATCCCATCGTATCATCCACAAACTCGATGATGTGGTTGGAGTTGTGTGCAGCTGTGCAGTCCCCTGAGTCAGCAGAGTGAAAAGTAGTGGACTGAGTATACAGCCCTGTGGTGCTCCTTTACTCCAAGTGATGGCACTAGAGATGTGGCAGCCCAGTCTCACAGACTGGGGCCTCTCTGTTGGGAAATCCAGAATCCAACTGCAGAGAGTGGTGTTCAGGAATAATCCACTTGGTTTCAAAATCAGCTTTTGAGGGATGACTGTGTTGAAGGCGGAGCTAAACATTCTAACATAAGTGTCTTTTTTTGTCCAGATATGTCAGGGAGAGGTGGGGGCAGAGAAAATAGTATCCTCAGTGGACCTGTTGGACTGGTATGCAAATTGGAAGCGGTGAGATTTGTCTTTGTGTGCGCCATGACCAGCCTTTCGAAACACTTCATGATGATAGGGACGAGTGCAATGGGTCGGTAAGCATTCAGGCACGTCACTGATGGCTTCTTCAGCACTTGGATGATGATGGTGGATTTGAAGCACCCCAAGGCCAACACATCTTTAAGCCAGATGTCTAAGATGTGCGTGAAGACACCAGCCGGTTGGTCAGTAGATTCTCTGAGCACACGTCCGGGATTGTTGTCAGGTCCTGCAGCCTTGCATGGATTGACTCTGGAGAGACAGAGTTGTTTTCCCTCACAGGCTCCTTGTTACGACTTCTTGCAAAGTCGTCGTTCAGCTTGTCTGGTTGGGAGGCGTTACCATCACTGCTGTGTGGGTTTGGCTTGAAGTCTGTGAGGGACTAAGTGCCCTGCCACATACAACGGGTGTCCCTGGTGCTATTAAAGTGTTCGTTGATTCTCTGCGCACAGACCCGTTTAGTGCCCCTGGTCGTCTGAGACAGATTAGCTCTGGCTGCTCTGAGAGCAGCCCTGTTTCCAGATCTGAAAACAACATTTCTGGTCTTCAGCAGCATGCGCACTTCTCTTACCATCCAGGGCTTTTGGTTGGCTCTCGTGGTGACATCCTTGGATACAGTGACATCCTCTATGCATTCGGTGATGTAACCTATCACAGAGTTTGTGTACTCCTCCAGGCTGATAGGCTGCCACTAATGGTGACTACCTAAAAATATCTCAGTCCCGAGTCGAAGCAGTCTTGGAGAGCCGAAAAGGCGCTAGCTGGGCACGCTCTGATGTTCTTGCGGGGCTGGTTTGGAGCGCTTCAGTTGCGACTTGTACACAGGAACCATGAACACACTGATATGGTCCGAGTGGCCAAGGTGGGGGTGGGGGCTAACCCGGTAACTTAGTCACTGCAGGCCAACATGAAATGGTACAAAAGTCATAACTTAGGGTTAATACACCACCAAGGCGGCAAGGAATGGGGCAACGCATAGTGGAGAGTATAGAAGATTATAACTGCGCCTTTATTTACTACTATGATTCACCTGGCCAACACTACAAGTACAGGTAGAGAAAATTAATCAACACCCTTCAGATTAGAAAATTTGCCAGTGCCAACTTCTGTTTGAGAGTGTATCATATAAAAATCTCAGGAGTGTATATTTTATTCTGTTTTGTGACTGTATCCATGCATATATTGAACTGGCCTTTTTTATTGCTTCCCGACACTGGCGAGAGTGAGACATGGAAGCATCAAACAACTTTCTGGTATCATTTCATTGTGTACTTCGAAATTCGTGCGATTAAAATTGCAACACAAATAGAACTTTACACCGTAAACTCGAACAGCTCTCCTAACAACTGCATATTACTAAAAACCATCCACCTAATTAATCAAACGCAAATTTATTGGATAGTTTGAACTAGGTGTCAAGTTTTATTTTAATGCGACTATTTAAAAGTAAACAGCAGTAGTTCAATCATTATTTTTGAGTAAGTAAAAATAAAATATTCTTTTTACATGTTCTGTACAGATTTACGACACTTTTCATTGCAAAATGTTTAACAGTAGCCTGCGTTTTTTCATTGCTCCTGTGTTCAAAGCAAACGAAAAACTTCATTTGGCTTCATTGTCCCAATTCATATATTTGCATTGAGAATGAATCTAAAACATCCGAATCCTTTTCAATCTAAAGTACAGTACATTTATTACTGTATTTAATGTCGGCAATGTCTTACCAATGTAATTTGTTACGTGCAAAATTAAAAGTTTACAATGCGCATGCACACTTAAATCACGTAGTATACAGGATCCACGGATGGTTCGCTAATATTTGTAGCTGGTCTTGGAAAGTTTCTCCACGCCATTCGGGTGGTCTACTGTACATGACTCCGGTAACTTTAGACTATGTTTCATCCACAGATAGCGTTCTTTAAATTTTAATGAACTACATGCTAAAATACAGCACTGCATAATCTTCAATGCCTTATGTAAATCTTGATGGTAAAATTGGCCAGATTAATATGGTGACGATGTTGATACATCTACATTCGTACAATTATGATTTTGTCAAGTACACATCGCATGGCAGTTCAACTCTGCTTGGTATCATTTGTATTTTATTATTATTCATTATAATTAAATGTAGCCAAGTGGTACCTTAACATTGCTGGATAATGGCGTACTTAAATGTTACATTACGCTTAAAAGGATAACAGTTCAGGGGGAAAAAATTATATATTCTTTGTATAATAAAACATCTTAAGTCCCGCATTCAAGCTTTGTACCATTTTATTACACATTCATGTAGATGAGCAGTTAACTTCTCAAACAAGGCATCTGAGGGCCACGTTTTCTTTCTGTAAATGTGTTTTCCGGGGCTATTTAATAACTTCCTGGTGAGACAGTCAGTCAATTTGATATTAATGCATTCATTACTGAGCTGAATTTACCTGTTAACTATTTTTTATTGGTGTACATGATTCTTCCAGAAAGAGTTTTATGCTGAGCTTGACCAGCAGAGTGTGATTAGTGACCTTGACTTGACAGAAACCTTCACATACAGGCAGGACAGCAGAGATGCTGCATGACACCGTGAAGGTTTATAATCTCCAGGTCCAGTGACAGCAGAGTCTATGATTGCCAGTGTTCACGACTGTTATCGTCTTTAATGCACATAAACAGATCATTTAGAGCAAGTTAATCTGTCGTTATAGTTGGCCATGTGAGCCTTGGCCAGATTTAGTCTTACATCATATTATTAAAGCCCTTTTCACTGCGAGCCATTTTTCCTTGCATTGGCCGTTTGCTGCTACTAGCTGTGCCTATACACCTCAGTCAGGGGCAGCGTGTGGCTCAGTGAGTTAAACCTGTGTGCCTGTAATCAGAAGCTCGCTGGTTCAAACCCAGCCTCAGCACGTACGCAGGTCCTTGAGCAAGACCCTTACCTCCCAGCAACCCGGGCGCCGCTACGGGTGGCTGCCCTTCACAGACAACTTACTCTACGAGAAAGAGCAAGTTGAGGGAGGTGTACAGACGATTTCCCCAAGGGAACCAAAAAAAGATTTGATCAATCGGTCAGGTCAAATATTTGTATCATAAATGCAATTTTGTTTTGCTTGTCTTTCCAAGAAGTCCATGATATTGATATTAACAGAAGATACAATGCAACCAGTTTACCAGCTTGAGGACAGGTCACAGTTTCTGAAGGGATGCAAGTATTGAGTGCCTTAACAGAACTGATAGAACTTTCACTGATTCAGTCGCTTGCTGCGTGATTCCCAAATTAATGAAACATGTATTCTTTGTTCTGCAATGTTATTTTGCTTGTCTTTTCTAGGATATCATTACTGCCACAGTGCTCTGATTCCAGTTCCAGTTCTTTTGCATAATGAGCAGAGCCAGGGTCTGTCCCCTCCATTTGTATTCTGCTGCTTGCCTGCAGTAATTTTTGCACTTGGATGTCAGATGTTTGAGAAACTCATAGTCATGACAGATAACCAGGTGCTTCATTAATATCTCAGTTTCAGTTGAAGCTTAGATTCAACATAGCTGACTAATACTGAGATGCTATTGAAGGGCCTGATTATCTGTATTAGCTGTGTTAAATGAGGGTTACGCTTCAGCTCTGGAGATTGGTGGATCTCCAGGATCAGCGTTGGACAGCCCTGCTTTATAGTAACAGTTGCTTGTTAAATAAAATCACAAAACTGAACAGCTGTGTGTGCCTAATGCATACAAGTAATGAGTGATGTGATCTCAAAATTAGGCAATTTGAGTTTCACATTTCGGTTTTATTGCATAAACAGAACTTAAAAAGATCAGGTATCATTGATGCAAATAAATTAAGCATTCAAAAACTAGTAACTCTGTATAACCTACGTGGAGTTTTTAAGTTTACTTAATTTTTTCAATTATACTAGTCAGTGATAAGTATAAAGTGTTCGAAAAATTAAACAAAAACATTTAATGTACTCAAATATTTTGAGGTAATCAGTTTCCACAAAAGCTCTGAGTATTTTGAACATATCTGGCCTTACAGTGTACCAATGATATCTGCCAAATAAGCTGGTGGTGTTGCGGGGAACAGCACTGATACAAAGCAATGTCACCCAATCACTAGCTTTTGCTCAATATTCCTTATATGGAAGATGAATGTCTTAGATCAGTCCTTGCGAGCATTTCTCCTCCTCAATAATTTTGGTTTAATTTCTCACAAATGTACCACACTGTCTATGAGTGGGTCTAGACCTATAGTGTGAGATAGAGCTGGGTGGGGATTGGTGCCATTGGCTTTGGATAAACTGAACTGTCAGTGCTGTCACTCTAGCTTCACAATCC
>JAODJX010000042.1:34275851-34289986 GCA_026776945.1 Isichthys henryi
CACTTAATATTTTTTTTTATTTTTTTCAGTCCCTGGTACACACCGGTGGGTGCAATCATCCCCTAACCCCCCCCCCCCCCCCCCGGTGCCTCTATGATTGAAAAAAAAACGTTGTTAAAGTACCCTCTTGAGTGGCAAAAACACCACTATTGACTGCCCTTCACATGGAAAATAATCGAGTACCGCCTAGGGTGTCCCATTCTTGTGAGATATATTATGTACCCAAGAAAATGTGATAAAGTGTCTTAATGAGAGCCCTTCCAGTGGAAAAAATGTGATTCAGTGCCCTATAGGGTACCCTTACAATGGCCTAAGTAGTTCCTATGGGCATCCTTCTAATGGAAACGGATCCTGTTATGAAGGGCCTTTCTAGTGGAGAAAGTAATGTACCCTTACAATGGCTTAAGCCAGGGCTGCTCAATCGTGGTCTTGGGGGGTCAGAATCCAGCACAATTTGCAGATTTCCCTGCTGAAACATACCTGCTAAAGCTGGTAATTAGCTGATGAAGGTGTGTCCAGCTGGGAAATCACACCTTTTCGACGCCCTTCCAGTGGAAAAGGGTGTCATTATGACGTGGCACTTCTATATCATTAAGTGTCCAAAACGCTACCCTTAGCAGCATAGAAACTGGGATACAATGCTGTAAAGTAGAGAATCTCATGTGTGGTTCATACTGTATAAAAATTTTGCCGACCCCCCTGGGTATTCCATTGCCCAGTGTGATACTGGACAGGAACCTATAAAGAATCTCATACAAATGTTAAAATCATACCAGGAAAGGACCAGGTGTGTGTAAGTATGTCTCTCAGCAATAGGCAAGTGCATGATGGGTATTTTAGGTATTGTAAATCACAAGAAAATGTTTCCACATGGAGAAAATTGTTACTGTGATTAGGAAGCATTTAATGCAAGTTTCTAAAACAAAGCTGTCCTAAGAACTAAGGCAAAGGCAAAAATCAAATTGTACCCTCTGAAGTTAGTTTTATGTTTTTTTATTATAAGTGTGTTAAGAATAAACAAACAGTAGCAGGTAGACAGCAGAGTAGTTTCAAAAATGCTCTTAAAAGTAATACTGAATGTGCCACAAATACTGATCAACACAGTCAACAGTGGATAGCACACATACTTACAGAGGGACTTGTTTACCTTACAATTACAACACTTACAGCTAATAAACACTGTATAAGACATTTAATATTGAAACCCAACTCCAAAGAAAAGCAAAAAGTCAACCTGAAGTCTGATTCATCTCAGCAGAGTTGAATAGATTTTTTATGTGACTTTGTGAAAATGTCCTTTACAGTTTCCTTCTTCTTATACTAAATGCCATTGTGACACTGACAAGTATTAATTGGATAAGGCACTTACAAAGTAATCTCTATAAGATGGCATCTACCATCATGAACTGTTTAAATGAAGTACAAGGGTCTAATACAAAATCAGCTGCAGAGATACTGTATATTTGAATATAAAAATGTGACCTCTCCCACTATTTAAAAACAGTGTTTACAAAGTCATATGAACAATAAATGTAATTTACAGAACACAAAATACATGGACAAATAGCAGTTTAATACTGAATAATACAAATTTCACAACCTTAAAAATGGCACCCAGTTGCATCCACGAGGGCACAATTATATCATAATTCAATGTTATTTCCAGACCATAGTATGTAGGCTTAAGAAGATACTGGCCCAAGTCAGAAAAGACCTACATGCTGCAAGATGAACAAATCATCCTAAATCCAGAGAACGCAGAAGCTGCTTTCCAGAACATTTCTGGAACTGCTGTCTCCCCAGCATTCATTTCAAACTAGCACCACCTGTAAACCTCATTTTATCGTTTGACATGGAATATCTGACAAATTATGTCATCAATAAAACGGCTTAACAGAATAGCGCTACTACTGACAGTTGTAACTACGCTTGAACACCCTGGTGTAAAACACTGCCATGCTGCTCCTTCACGTCTTCAGACGCTGTTTAAAAGCAAAACAAACTGTTGTCACTGAAGTCAGAAGTTTTACGCACAGCAAAACTGATTAGTAATTCAAAAACTTGGAGGCATAGTGTGCTGAACTAAATGTTTGTCTTTGGTTTTGGTACAAAATTGACTACAGGTTTCATGATGCAGCATTTCCCACGCACACACACACAAAGTGTTATCAGATATTGATAATGTCAAAGAGAAAGTGCCAGAGTTTGAGATGAACTGTTCTAACATTTCCCAGCAGAGTCATACTGCATGGTGGGGGAAGTCATGTCAAATATGAGTTGTGTTTATTGTCAGATTAAATCATTTCCTGACGTGAATTTGCAGGCTTTTCAGTGTGCATTTACAGATCACAAAATATTTTGGCACATATACGCTAAGCAACCAACCCCCAAGATGCAATATACCCTTACTGGAGATTAAGATTACTCAGAAGATGAATCCAATTTCACTCTTAACTGGTGTCCCGTCCATTAGCAAGCCCTTCATTAACAGCACAATCTCTTATCCACTCTTACGATCAAATCTCTCACAACAGCTGCTGCAATTGGCTACTGTTTACAGTCAATCCAAAGGCCCGCCCACTGGCCAGGGCAGATTTGGAGGAGACCGCCTGCCTGATAATCTGAGGCGGGTCATTTGACTCCAGCACTCACTGTTCTTCTCGGCATTTATCCAATATGCTTTGGTCTTCTATTGATAGCCCAGTGACATCATATAACAGCCATTTGCCAGGAGGAATTAAATTATTAAAGACATTTGTAATACAGTAATACCCAAAGCCCCAGCTGAAGATGCATGTGGGTCGCAGTTGTAGGCATAGCCTCAGCAGTAAAGCAGGCTTTGGTGAGTTTAACCAACCAGCAATACTGGGGAGCACAACACTAGCAGAGATAAAAGCTTGGCCATAATGTTCATTTTGTTTTGCAGCTGGTTTGTTGTGTCCTATATTGATGGAGGAGGGAGCTTTTTCACAGCACAGAAGAATAACTACACATATCCGTGATGCAAACACACACATGCATACTGCTGGAGAAATAAGCACGTGTAAACAGGATATGATGCGATACGTATCAAGTATGAAGGCGACATTGAGCAGATTTCAGGAAGACACTGAGACACACACACGGGCATCCGAACACGAGGGTGAAACCAGGCCTTTGAGTGTAACAGTGACCCAAATAATGCACCATGTGACAAAAGGCAGGCAGCTAGAGCAGAACATGTGTGGCTGAGTTTGGTAGAGTGCTATATATGTCCACGATGCAGTCAGAAAGCTGGCAGGTGGGATGATGGCAGAAGCCTAGGCCGGCCACTGCTGAGGGTTCGAGTGGATCGCCGACCGCCTGCTGCTGAGGGTTTGAGTGGATCGCCAGTAGGCCGCTGCTGATGGTTTGAATGGATCACTGGCTGGCACAGGTTGAAGTAGGACAGGACCCAGTAGCCTGACACAGTGTAAAGCTGAGCTACCGGCTCAGGGTAGCACCGGGTCCCCCTCTGTGTCGTCCCGCTGAGTCGGGGTGCCATCTGGGGGAGGCCTGGCTGCCGGTCTGAGGGGATGTCCTGCCTCGTGGAGCAGCAGTGCCGGCTCGCGCAGAAACACCAGCAGCACGGTGATGTTGTCGCTGGAGCCCGCCGCCTTGGCCTGCGCCACCAGTTGTTGGGCAACGGCATCGACCTCACCTGCATCCTCCAACAGTGCATTGTGCACCAGCCCCGGCACATCAGCTGGCCGTACCGTGTCGAAGAAGCCGTCGCACGCCAGCAACACGTAGTCCTCCCGCCCATCCAACTGCAGCGAGGCGCAGTCTGCATCACCGGAAATGTAGGGCTTCTGATCAAAGTCACCTGGCACACAGGACACGGGTTCAAAGAGAAACTGCTATCCATTTGTTAGGGCCCTTCGTCTGCTAAGCCTGGACTGCATCAGCAAAAACAAATGTTTCTCTATCCGCTAAAGAAATTACAATTAAGAGACGAATTAGGATAAGTGACAGAAAACAGGAAGTGAGGAGGTGACAGGCTCGGATTGCCATGTCTTATAGTTGTCATGGAGCTGTGGAGAAAATGGTGTTTCGACGTTTTAAGAGCACATCACAGTCCTAAGCCTGGTGGTGTGCAGGGATGGACGGTATCCCGTGGCAACATCGCTGGAGTCACTCACCGATCGCTCTAGAAACAGCATAAGTGCCATTGACTCTCCAGCACCCCATGAAAGTGATGCATCCTCCCAGGTCTTCGATCCTTTGCTTCTCATCCTTGGGGAGGGGAGCAGTTAACATTTAACAGCTGCATCCCGTACTCAGTTTGACAGATATCCACAGTGTTTATCCCGCCTCCATTTACATAGCATTCAAACCCACAATTGCAGTGCAGATGATTCTGTGTAATCGATAGCCTAGAGAGGGCTCTATCTTACGAGTTTACAGGGCTCTGCGGGTGAGACAAACCAACAGCAGGAAACTAAATCAAAAGATAAGAAGGTGCCTGAAGAGTCCTGTGGCCCGATAGAAGTTGAAGACATTGAAGAGGGGAGCTGAGAAACTTCACGAATGCGCCCATCCTCCTCTTGAATGCGGCCATTGAGGTGCTCACCTCGCGCTCTGGCTTGTGGGGGTCCATGAGCGTGACAGGGTCACCCTGTCGTACCAGCATAGCCTGGGAGTCGCCTAGCCAGGCCACGTGCAGCCAATCACCCGCCAGGAGCACTGCCACACCCGTGCTGCCGCTGCGTAGGCGCTGCAGAAATTGCACGTGTATGCGCGCGCGCACACACACACACAACCACACATTAGAGATTACAACAAAAACGAGAGAAACCCAGATGCTTCACCAAAAGAGAAACTTTCACATTTAAAATAAAGGTGCAAATGTTAAAATTTGACCTCTGACCTCTCTAGTTGCCTTCTCCTTGAACATGTCATCTGTGCAGCTGAAGGAGTTCCTGAGGGCCTCGGTGGGGTTGCTCGCTAGTGCCTCATGCTGGCCCAGCAGCACATGTAGGTGGGTGGCGGCAAAGTTGGCGGCATCAACCCCACCGTGGCCATCAAAAACCGCATAGTACGCACGGTCCACCCCATCCTGCGGGAGAGCGAGCACAGCCAGTGGGTGATAAGTGGAGGCATTGTATGTTACAGGGCATATATATGACCTGCCAGTGCAGTTATGCAGAAACACACCTGAACAAGGGTAACGCTGTTATCACCACTCATCATCTCGGGTCTTTTTAACTGGCTGAATGCCTCTTGGACTTAAGCCCCCACCCTGGGTAATTAAAAGCTTTCCCAGGTGGAAGCCAGCTTCACGCAGCTGGCGTGTCACTCTGCCAGTCAGAGGTAACAGAGGCGCTGCTAACGTGCTTTATCATGGGCTGGCTGTTTACAGTGCCCTGGACCCCAACCACGACATTCAGGAGCGTGAACGCCTGCAAGTTATGGAGATGCCTCACCTGGATTCCAAACATCTGGTTGAATTCTGAAAGGGCCACATGCCGGTCCTCCATCTTTCGGCGTGTGTTACGGATGGCGTGTGTGGAGCAGAGGAGGAAGCGTGAGGGGCCCAAGGGCAAGGCGGGGGGAGTCTGATGCCAGGAGAGGACAACCTCCCGCAGCTTGCTGAAGAGAAGTCGCTGAACAGAGCTGGACTGGAGCACTGTGGGATGGAAAAGCGTCACTACAGGGATGTGTGGGGGGTGTGGTGATACGGGGACAATTATATCCTTACAAGAAACACTGCTTGTACCATTGTAATAAAAATTATTAAAGTACATAAAAAAACTGTACATATAAAACTGACTCATAACAACAAAAAGTGCTTTTTTGTCTTAATACTAAAGTTTCAAAAGTTTAGAGTACAAATGAAGACAGAGACAGATGTTAAAGAACCGATACACGCAGACAGCAATGAAACTGCTTTGTTTCACACTGGTTCTCTTAATAGTGTTAAGCAATGCTGTATTGCGATTGTTTTAATAATGCTTATCGCGGATACCATTTCAACAGGGCATGGTAAATTACTGTCATATCACCCACCACTAACTGGAACATTATGTAGGTATATGGGAATCTGTGTATCAAGTACAGAATGACCAATAGCAGACGTATGACCTTCCACAACGTCAGTGGGAATGCTCAGACTAACCTCAGCCACTCCCAGGGCCCTGAACAGGGTGAGCAGCTGAAAGGCGCATGGATAGCTGGGTCTATGCTTTCATTACACATCATATAATAAGTCTAGTGTTCATGTAAACAGCCTGCTCTGTAAAGGAGCACATTCCAGGGTCATGCAGACACTTTTCGGGGGTGGTGGGGGGGTCCCCTAGGTAAAATTAGCATAATCACGAGTGATCAAAAAGGTACACTCAGGACCTCAAGAGAGACCAACCTTCAGGTTCTCAGACATTCAGTCCTCAACCAACACCCCCCCGTCCCCCGTCCCTGATACATACCATCCCAGCTCATAAACCCTTCACGTGGAAACAAAAATTTGTGATCCTTCTACTACATAATATCTATCTATCTGGTAACTAACACTGTTTCAATGTGTTGGGGGGAAAAAAAAATCATAAATGTCCACTAGAGGTCAGGTATGTTTTGCTGTCTACTTCATGCCAACTAAAAAGACGAGTAATGTTTCCTGTTTATGGGACTTTAAAGCAAGACATAATCACACCTCTGTTCCATGTCATAGTAAATTTTTGTCTACCAGTTTTATTCTGACTGGTTAATTCTGGGCGGCATGGCTGCCATTCAGTATTCCAGCCAGCACCGGGTCACGCCAGCGATGTGAGGCTGCCCTTTGTCTTCTTTTAGTGGAAGCAAGAGCGAGTGACCTCCTGCGCATGGCTACCCTGCTAATGAGGCTTACAGTGCTCCACTCCAGTGCAAACCCGCAGGTTTCTAGGAAACCGCAGGACGCCGGGGCGAGCATAGTGCAGTGCCAGGCGATTAAAACAGCCTCGTGAAGCGGCGCTCAGTTGCTCGGTAGCCAGAAGGGCTCATAACACCATGAATATGCAGGTTGACTCCAGAACATTCACTGACTGCACAGCCCTGTGTACGGGCCAGCGGCTGGTCTGTGCCTCGACTAGCACGTGCAGCTCCGGCCAGCGGCTGGTCTGTGCCTCGACTAGCACGTGCAGCTCCGGCCAGCGGCTGGTCTGTGCCTCGACTAGCACGTGCAGCTCCGGCCAGCGGCTGATCTGTGCCTCGACTAGCACGTGCAGCTCGGGCCAGCGGCTGATCTGTGCCTCGACTAGCACGTGCAGCTCGAGCCAGCGGCTGGTCCGTGCCTAGACTAGCTCATGCATCTCCAGCTAGAGTGTTTTTCCACTGTGCCAAGTTCCGAACTTTTCCATTGAATTCCAGTTGAGTACCAGTACCACAAGTTCCAGTTCCAAAAGTGCCAAACCAGCTAGGGTACTTTTTGGTACTTTGGGGTGGGACTTGAAAAGTTTTCTTTGTCAGATGGTTATGGCAATAGCCTGCCTCTGAAACACAATATAAATGCAGCATTATAAAAAGTTATGATCTCAGAAAACAATAATAAAGTTGAAAAGAACTAATTGTGATCTAGTCGGAAGAATAGATTTAATACAACAAATATATTTAGTAATATTTTTTTTAATATACTAGGACGGAATGCATATAGTGTGTTGTCTTAGCAATGTGATTTTGTTGTAAAAATATTGCGGATTTATAAAGCAATAAGGAGTTTCTCACAAATTCTCACAAACCAATGGATAAAAGGATGAAAATGATTATAATTATCTTGAAGAACGCATGCAGCACTTATGCAAAAGCAGTGGAGGTAAACTTTAAATTGATTTTTAAAAAATATTAGATAATCTATAAAAGGAATAATTAAAATCGCAAAGCTATTTTTCTATGACAGAGTAACCCTGAGCTATAACGTCCATACAGAACTGAAAGCTTTTTACAGCAGTGGAAAACCAATGCTTTGAAGTACCTTTCTTAAAGTACCAAAAGTACGGTGGCTGGAGTAGTGGAAAATCCCTCCTATTGCCTGCTCTGTGCCTCGGCTAACCCAAAGGCAACGCGTTGGCCTTCACATCTCCCGAACAGGCTTGCTGATGCTTTATAAGAGCCCTACAGGAAGTCGGTTAATTGACCAAAGCGTGAGCTGCCTGATTTGTGAACCACAAACCACACCTTAGCCATCCTGCTCCGTCTTGAGGCTTTGCTATACTCACTGTTGATGGCTAGTCACTCTCATTCGCTTTCAGATCCCAAAACTCAGTGAAGTATGTTGAAATCTACAACAGTTACAAATTGACTTATTAAAGAATAAATTGACTTTCACTAAAAAAAGATGCATAAATACGAAAGCTGGAAAACTGCCCAAGCACCATAATTTCCACACACCTCCATAGCCACTCATCTGGCAGGTTAAGTGTGAGGGCAGCATCAAATTTCTGTATGGCCTCAATGTGTCTGCAGGGCAGCTCACTGTGGGGGGAGGGTACTCACAGATAGGCTCCTGCCCGGGGTCCATGGTGCAGTGACAGGTCGTCAGGTCGCTCTTCAAGAGCTCTGTCACGGCTGTGTGGCAAAGCAGGGCAGTCAGCAGAGGGGGGGCTTTCCTGTAGATGGGTGGGGGGCATGTGAGAAAGTCTCCCTGCAGATCGCTTGCAGCATTGTTTCAGATGCACCATACACTGGTTAACACATTGGTATTGGCCAACTTTTATTAAAAAAAAAAATCAAGACATTGGCATTAAGTAATCAAACTGAATTTTCCGCCTACCAACTCAGACCACCCAGAATCAAGGAAGGGATTTCTGTCACAGAGGTGACAGTTACAGGTACACAGCAGAGGAAGCTCATCCTGTCATCATTAGGACCACAGAGTTTTGCCCTTTGGTTCTGTACATTTGCAGAGCATTTTCACAGGGTTGCAGAGAGACTGTAACGGTCCCAAACTTCCAGGGGTCCCATCAGTGACACAGCTGGGCCACAATGAGGTCATCGACGAGCTGACGAACGCTGCTGCTGAGATACGCATTCCTGTTTCTAGGAGGAATCAGGAGGCTCTCGAATAAACAGGACAGAAACAAAGGATGTCATTATGGTGCCTAGCTTACACTAATCCTATTAGTGCCCAGCTGAATATTACAGCCAACCATGCGCAAGTCCAATCTGTCTGGTTAGATTCTGTCCATCCAGGCTTACAGTAAATGCACATTCAAAAGGGGGAACACACAAGCAAGGGATTCTGCCATATATGTGAGACTCAAGTGAGGTTTTTCACCCATCTATGCCTTCCTTCACTACCATTCTGCCAAACTCTGCAGCACACAGTTCTGAAAGGAGTATTTAAAAAATAAAAAAAAAAAAGGTTTCCAGGGAGACACCAATCAGCAGTCTGGAATGAGAAACAGATTCCTCAGTAAAATTCAGTGCAGCCGTGGTTACTAGCAGTTGAAAAATAATCCATGAGACAGAACTACAACCACTAAGTAAAGGTTGTTCCCCCTCCCTGCCCACCAAGAAGGAACGCCAGCGCTAAAGGGATCTCAGCTCACTAAACTGCAGATTGCTCATTTGTGTTTTCCCCGCTCACCGTGCTGTAATCTTCGCCGCATTTTGTAAGTGTGCTGCAAAGCAGACTGAAACAGGAAATGTGTTTTGAAAACCAGGAAGAGGGCTAAACAATGCTGGTTCTGCTCAGAGGAAGTCAGATCTTATCCCCAAAACATTCTGAGAGGAAGACAAGTCAGAAAAAAAACAGGCATGGCCTACAGATTACTCATTAATCGCCTCCTACTCTTCAGCATAGCAGTGTTCGCTAGGTGAGACCTGCTGTGTTTAATGCTGAAAACACACTGGCCAGGACACAGGGGACCAGGCAGGGCTGCAGATCTTAAGCCTGTTTTTTTTTTTTTTTGCAGGAGTGGAATGTGAAGAATGTGCTGGTTATCCTACAAGCAGGGCTCCGCTCCTGCACAGAGAAGCACAGGTGTAAACAGGACAGAACTTGCCTTTCAGGTGCAAGCTTCCATTTCCTTACGAAGCACATACAGCCTAAATATGTGTCACTTGGCTGGATTTAGAATCCAACCATGTGTCAAATATTACATCCAGCCATTAATCTTGGATCCGAAGCAGATTCCATCCTGCTCACAAAACAAATAGCTATATATTACGGTTGGTTCATACTTCTACGCAAGCATACTAGCAGATGTGTCTGCTTGAACGTCTATGAAGCCTGTGACATCATTGTGCACCTCAGTGGACAAAGACCTGCTGCAATCCAAATGTGTGCCTGGGCAGCAGTGTTCGAACAGCTGTGGACACACTGCGCATGATCGATTCGCTACTGTCCACCTTACATACCAACATGGAAACGTTTGATGAGCGTGGAGATAGTTTGCCAACTGTGCAGACTATTTACAAGGTAATAAAACTGTTACATACATGTAAATGCGTATGAGCGCAGGCTTGAACTGAAAATGCCAGCCAGCTGACCAAAGGTGTGCATGTGTATCAAGCAACTGCGTCGATGTAAAGTCTGTTGTTTACTGTATAATTACACCATCTTTTCCCATTGCGTTTTAAGACAAATGGGCTCAGGGGTGTTTTACTAGAACAAAAATGTTCTGAGGACAGAATGAAAAATGATTGGTTCAGAGATAACCAATCAGACCTTGGGCAGACCTCAGACCAGCCAATCAGATGTCTTGGTCCCTCCTCCTCTAGTTGCTTGGACTCTCCTCCCCTACAATGTGATTAGTCCTCTCTCTAAACCAATCATTTTTTTTTGCAAATAAAACTCCCATGAGCAGCACATGAACTGTTTCTTTACCAGACAGTTCTCCCAAATAAACCTGCATCTTTTACAGTGCTTAATCAGAGTCACATGATGTTCTTTACTCTATAGGTATGACTGCATTCCCCACCTGGAACTTGAACTGGCTCATCAAGCCTTCTGTATGCAGCTGCAGCACATTGATGCAGGCGCATCCGTCTACTGACCTGGCAGCAAGCAGCCGTTGTGCCCAGTCCAGACTCTCGCCTCGCACCTCGCCGACACCAATCCGGCTACTCATGGGTGTGAGTGGCAGCGGGTCTTCTGGGCTCAGTGGTTCGGGAAACTCTTCCACAAACTCGCGCAGGAAGCGCTCTGTACTGGCCGCCTCTGTGCCCATGCCGCCTGCGCGTGTTGTTGCCTCAGAACTTCTCTCCTGGTCCTTGTTTTACACAAAGGGATGTCCTCAACAGACAGACACAGTGAGAACAGCACCTGTCGAAAAGACACTGAAAAGAGTGCAAG
This sequence comes from Isichthys henryi, assembly GCA_026776945.1. Taxonomy (NCBI): domain Eukaryota; kingdom Metazoa; phylum Chordata; class Actinopteri; order Osteoglossiformes; family Mormyridae; genus Isichthys; species Isichthys henryi. The sequence goes on from JAODJX010000042.1 coordinate 34,287,139, forward strand.
AATCAACTCCAAGTCCACATTCTTCTCTCAATGAAAGACGCACATTTTTCTGCAGTTGGTCAGTGTTAAACAGGGTTAATTGCAAACTAGTAGTAGAAAGAAAAACGTTTTGTGTGGTTTGTGTTATTTTAACAGTTTTTCTCTGTAGCAGATCTTTGGTTAAGGAATTTGAAAAACCCTTGGACTGCAGAATGATTACAAACTAGTTATGTGAAAGAACAGGATATGTATTTGATTTGATGTTAATGAGTATTTACGACTGATGCTACATCACAGCTGGCACAATACGGAGAATGTGTACACCTTTTGCTCACACGTGCTGTGACAGCAGCCCGTTAAAACGACAAGAGAAAACTTTATATTCGCCGACAATAAACATCTGAATGTGTGTATGCATGTATACAGCTCAATGCTACAAAGTAACGTCGCGTTAGTGGTTTACCTTGCTTAATGTCATTGTTAAAATTCACACCAGCGAGTCCAATAACAAAACCACAAATATAGTTTATTAAACAAAAAAAAAACAACCATTACGCATCAATACAAAGGAAAACAAAACATTTCGAGTTAAGTCGCCAAGTATCTAATGCTGCTGCAGACCAGAATGTTTCTAAAATGGAATGCATGGTCAGATTTAGTACCTTAGGTGGCCTTTCCGTTGCTGCTTGTAAAACATCCACGAAGAGGATAAAAAAAAAATATGAGACAGGGAGGTTCCACTTCTTTTACCTCGAAACCGACACCCTTCTCCTGGTCGACATTCACCCTACGGAAGTCGTTGCGTGAGGAAATTGTCACGCTCCATCCAGTTTAAAAGAACGCATGCGCGTTTCTTCAAATATGGCCTCCTTCCTAGCCATTGGCGGACACGGCGCCATCTGCCGGTTATAGCATGCAATTGTGTGTCGCTTTCGCAAAAGCGCCATTCCTTGATGCATGGCTAATATAAGCCTTAAATGATGCCTCAGCTTGTAAAGCCGCACAATCATTTCCTTTTTGGCATATTCATAGGTTGCACGTGTGTCTGATTTGTCTTAGGTAAAATTTATTTTCCTGTTTACTTACCTAGAACGTTTTTTTTCCCAATTTTTATAGGCCTCCAAGAATTACAGATATTTGTAAAAATAAATAAAAACTAAATTACCATTTTTCATTCAAAAAGTTTAATTGGTTTTGTCCACAGTCAGTTTTAAATAAGAAAAAATCGAGAATTCAAATGTAAGGAGTTAGCTCATGCTGAATATAAAATACATTGCTCACCCTCTAATATGCTACTTCTGAAATAGTGCTACAAATTTGCTGTATTCTGTGTTAAATGGACACAGAACCCTTTTTTTGTAAAAGTAGAAACTGCTGAATAAAAGAATCATGGAAAGAAAAGCCTTGCATTACAAGAAACAGGTGATTTTTTGTGTATAAATTTATTCTAAGTTAAATGAACACAGATAAACAGCGCTGATGTCAACAGGAACACGCAGATTTCTGTTCGCTAAACAAAGTACGCTGCCAGGGCGGCCATCTTGTCCTTAGGTTTCTTCGGGTTGGCTCTCCCTCCCGGGCGTCGCCCCCGGCCCCGGCCCCGCCCTCCCTGCCGGCGGGCCTGGCCCCCACGATGCATGGGGTGCCTCATGGTGGCGTGCTTCAGTTCCACCAGGTCCTGGAAGACAGGGTCGCAGAAAACGCAGCCAGTGTGCTGGGTGGCGTTGCCAGGCAGTGGCGAATGGGCTTTGCTGAAGTCCACGGAGACCAGGGCAGCCTCGCAGACCTCGCAGCTCTCCGCCGTCACCTGCACGCGGTGCGCATGCTCAAAGAACTGCACAACCACGCTGCAGCGGTTGCACGCCATCTTCCATTTGGGCCCTGAGGCGGGGTCCAGGGCCAGCACGCCGGCATCGCACTCCACACACTGGCCGATGCCCAGTGCGCTCAGTGAGTGCTGGCACGACGGGTGCGTGCACTCATTGCAGCCCATTCCTGTTTGTGACGGGGGGCAGGGGTACAAGAGGGTTAGTCAATTACAGGCCAGGCGCAAGCCTGCCGCTCAAAACAGGAAGAGGGTTAATGCAATCTATACCACATCTAGCCAGCAGATCATCTACTTAATTAGCTTGACTAAAAAGAAAAACTTGACCAGACTCTTGATACAGATCAATAAAATATACAAATCAAAAGGCTAAAACTTTCATAAAAAAAGATAAAGAATGCATGACTACTGTATGTTCACTGGGCTGTTTGTTGTATCACTAAGTGCCATATGGTTAATAAGCACTGTTTTAATACACCATTCATCTATGATATCCCACATCCAAGCATCTTCCAGCTGTTTGTTCTTGGCACGGTCATGTGGGGTCTGCAGCTGAAGCCCCTTAAATCTGATCAGCCACGTCACTGGCTGGTTATAAACTGCACCTTTCTTCATGTCCCTGAAGGGTGGGTTGCTGTAGCAGTAGGGGCACAATGGGTAGCTCTTTCCCCGTGCCCCGGAGCTCCACAGCACCAGCTCAAAGTTGTCCAGCGGGCAGCGCAGCTCACGGTACAGCTTGATGGCACCATTCTGCGGCAGGCTGTACGTCTCGTCGCAGTGTGAGCAATGGAGGCGGCTGGGCTTGGCCTAGGGGAGGGGCATATACGCAAATCATGGTGTGGGCAAAGGCTATATGCGGAGAAGCGATTCACTGCTGTATTTCCAGCAGAACCACATGTCCCCCTGTTGACCACAAACAGTCATTACACTAAATATTAAATAAACACTTTCTTTATGTAGCCGATGCTGAAGCAGCCTGTTCTGCTCACCAGCTAGCCAAAGCCATGATCTTGTGGCTCTTCTAGTTACATATTTATTACTATC
>JAODJX010000042.1:34357376-34379488 GCA_026776945.1 Isichthys henryi
TCCGGGATAGGCTCCGGACCCCCCGCGACCCAGTAGGATAAGCGGTTTGGAAAATGGATGGATGGATGGATGTATTCTCGGTCTGGACTGAACGACAAACGCCTTCACGCATGCGCACTTCTTGCATTCTCCAGCAGTCTCCCACTCGAACGCTCTTGCAGTTCTGCACTTGGAAGCCATCGAAAAGGTGGATCCTGCAGTAGGTGCAGGCAATCAAAAAGGTAAGCATAGGCAATCATAAACTTCACCACTGTCTAACGTAAAAGTTATTGCTCATTAATTTATTTGTTATTTGTGAGGTTAATCGTTGACATTCTCTTACTTGAAATTAGTGAATTTGGCTCCATCGCGTCAGCTCATTAACTGCTATTGATGCTATTTCACAAAACGTTAGTATCAGTAAGGCTGACGTTGTTTTAAAAATGTTAGTTGCCACAGAAAACATTTTTTAAGCGACATGGATATAACATATGTTTTGGTATTGCCATAAGCCCTTCTCAGTGAAGGAATTATATCATTTTTTACAGATAAATGCTGTAATCGCCTCTCCTGGAGCCGACACCTTATCGTGGTGGAAGGGTTTGCGTGTTGCCTGGGACCCTGGTAGGGTCACCCAAGGCAAACAGGTCCTGGGTGAGGAACCAGACGTAGTGCGATTCATCAGACCCCTTATGATGAATAAACACATAGATCCACGTTTTCCCTCGCCTGGACTGCGAGTCTCCAGGGCCCCCCCTTGGAGCCAGGTCTGGAGGTGGGGCTCGATGGCGATGACCTGGTGGCCAGGCCTGCACCCATGGAGCCTGGTTGGGCACAGCCTGAAGAAGGCACGTGGGTTCCCCCTCCAATGGGTTCACCACCTGTAGGAGGGGCCAAAGGGGTTGGGTGCAGTGCGAGTTCGGCAGTGACCTTGGAGGGGACCTTGGGGATCCTGCAGAAGCTGGCTCTAGGGACATGGAATGTCACCTGTCTGGTGGGGAAAAAGCCTGAGCTGGTGCGCAAGGTTGTGAGGTTCCAACTAGATATAGTCGGGCTCACCTCAACACATGGCATATTCTCTGGAACCTATCTCTTTAAGGGGGGTTGGACCCTCTTCCACTCTAGACTTGCTCATGGGGAGAGGCGCCGAGCAGGGGTGGGCATACTTATTGTCCCGTGGCTGGGCGCCTGTACATTGGGGTTTACCGCGGTGGACGAGAGGCTAGCATCCCTTTGCCTTTGGGTTGGGGGACAGGTCCTGACTGTTGTTTGCGCTTATGCACCAAACAGCAGTTCAGAATACCCATCCTTTTTGGAGTCCTTGGAAGGGGTGTTGGAGAGCGCTCCTCCTGGAGACTTTCTTGTTCTGCTGGGGAACTTCAATGCTCACGTGGGCAATGACAGTGAGACCTAGAGGGGAGTGATTGGGAGGAACGCCCCCCCTGATCTGAACCCAAGTAGGGTTTTGTTATTAGACTTCTGTGCTCGTCACGGATTGTCCATAATGAACACCATATTCAAGCATAAGGGTGTCCATATGTGCAGTTAGCACCAGGACACCCTAGACTGCAGTTCAATGATCAACTTTGTAGTTGTGTCATCGGACTTGCAGCCCCATGTATTGGACACTCGGGTGAGGAGAGGGGCGGAGCTGTCAACTAATCACCACCTGGTGGTGCGTTGGCTCCGCTGGTGGGGGAGGAAGCCAGTCAGACCTGGCAGACCCAAGCGTACTGTATAGTGCGGGTCTGCTGGGAACGTCTGGCAGAATCCCCTGTCAGAAGGAGCTTAAACTCCTACCTCCGGCAGAACTTCGCCCATGTCCCAGGGGAGGCGGGGGACATTGAGTCCGAATGGGCCATGTTCCGTGCCTCCATTGTTGAGGTGGCTGAACGGAACTGTGGCCGTAAGGTGGCCGGTGCCTGTCACGGCGGCAATCCCCGTACCCGCTGAGGGACACCGGTGGTCAGGGGTGCCGTCAAGCTGAAGAAGGAGTCTGTAAAAAGTGAAGGGGTCACTTTTTGAATTTTGGTTACTTGTGGTGTTTTGGTGTGAATATGTCCGGTACTCTGTTTGGGAGTAATGGTGGCATAGGAATGGTAGCACATTACATTTGTATAGACTACATTTCCCATCATCCCCTGTTCACAGAACAGTAAAGCTCCACACATCAGTTTACTGCTCAGGTCATTTATTTATGGCAACATCTTTGAACAGTGAGGTACCCACTGTTTCAGCTTCATCCACCTTCCGCAACAAATTTAGAACCGTACGCAAACATGAAAACACCAGCTTCCGCACCGGTTGCTGCTTTCTCTGGTCCCTCGGCATACTGGTTCCCTTCGGAAGCGCGCACCACAGTGGGAAAGGTCCCTTATTGCCAGTTGTGGAACGAGGGAAGGGGATGGTTTGGCCCGGGGTGGGGGGGGTAGTGACTGAACCTATGGTCATGAGCTGTGGGTAGTGACTGAAAGAACGAGGTCGCCAGATGAGGTGGCTCGGGCATTTGCTTGGGATGCCTCATGGACGCCTCCCTGGTGTCACCACCTGGTGGTGTTCCGGGCATGTCCCACTGGGAGGAGGCACCGGGGAAGACCCAGGACACGCTGGAGAGACTATGTCTGTCGGCTGGCCTGAGAACACCTTGGGATTCCTCTGGAGGAGCTGGATGAAGTGGCCGGGGAGAGGGAAGTCTGGGTTTCCCTGCTTAGACTGCTGCTCCCGCGACCCGACCCGGAAAAGCAGTAGATGATGGATGGATGGATGGATGAATGCTGTAATCGCTTTACTCGCTTTGGACTTTGTACATGCGCACTTCCTGCATTCTCCAACGGTCTTTAAGTGATCAGTAAATGTATTATTACATTAATTACTAGGAAGCATTTACTAATATAATGTTTACTTTGCAGATTGCTGAGCGATTCCGTCACGGCCAAGTTTACTTTTAAAGGAAGGGGTGGAAAGGCCAGATTCACAGCAACTGAGATCTGTTCAGTGCTAAAAGGTATTTAGTCATTTGTGTGTGAGTGAGCGTGTGTGTGTGATCTCTGCCTCATCTAATTTATGACATTGGTCTCTCTATTGTATTGCTAGGCACCAGGAAAGTGTTTCATTTTTTCATGGATCAACAAATTAACAATAAAATGTCTCAGGGTCAAACATGTATAGTCAGTGTTTACATGCACAGTAAAGTCGAGCTACGGTTATAGCTGAGTTAGGCTATTTAATTGGAATATTGTACTTGACCCAGCATACAACCACAAGAGGGCAGTTGTTTTTATTGTTTAAAGTATGTCGACTTTACTACCATAGGTGGTGATGTACAGTTATAGCTATTTTCAGCTTGTTAGTATTGAGCTTTTTTCCACAAGGCCTATTATGTTACAGACCAAAACAACTGACAACTTAGTTAGGGCAAACTAGCAAATCGTCTTTGAATTGGGCAACTTTATAGCACTTTACATTTTCTTCTTCTGTCTACTGTTTGTCACTTCCGAGTCACAAATGTGGCGCGTGCAGTATCACGTTTCAGTCTGGGTTCAATCGAACATATACATGCAGAGCTAAATCCATTCCAGACCACATTATCTGGGTAGACCGAGTGAGTGATTTAGTGTGATTTCAGTTGGACTAACATGTTACATGTGTTTTTAAAAGGTCGGTTGGAGTCGGAATAACACTAATTTAATTTTGTCATGTAAACATATTGACTGCACTTCCGTTGATGTTAATGTATGTTTTAATGTATCATAAAACTGTAAAATGCATAAGAACTACCACATTAATGCAAGTGAATATAATGATCTCAGCACGTGCCAAAATGATGTCAGTTTATAAAAGCCTGTAGATTCTATACTTATAACTTTACATCTTTGTGTCAGCATCTTTCAGAATCAGACAACTTTATCATCCTGAGGGGACACACTTAAAACTGTACATATATTTGTCTACTTTGAAAAAGTTATGGATTTCTGTAATAATTTTGTATTAATTTCAGAGGGCATCCTCAAGGCATCCGATACATCAGAGATAGAAGTGGAAGATGCCATGTGGGATTGCCTTCGTTATTCCAGACAGAGCAGGAGGTGGCGGCAGACCCAAAATGCACTAAGTTAGAAAAAACACAAGTGTCTTTGTTACAGTATATATTGAATTAAATCTTAATTTTTGTTCATGTTGGCTGTTTAGGACATCTAATTTCTTTTGGCAGTGTTAGTGGTACTGCACTGTTTACATTGTTTTAACTGTTGCACTGTTTACAGTGTTTATATTAACTAAGCATTATCCCCCACAAAATGCCTGCTGGGAATTTTCTTGTGAAACTTGATGCACAATTTAAGGCTGCTCCGTTCTCAACTTTTTCAGGATCTTAAACCGGGAGTGGAGGGGTACAAACAAGATCTGGTAAGTATGGATGTTTTTGAATAAAATGTTTTAGAAAGTAACATCGGTGTTTGAGTTATTTGTGGGTAATCGCGAAGATGGGAACTTTTAAAGGTACGTGTTGGTTAATGGGAATGCGCCCAGTTTTTGCATGGTAGGGAAACATGGTCAAATCAACTATCCATCCTTGAATCTTTTTCCGTTACATTTTGTTCCGGATCCTTTCTTCCACTCAGTAACCCCACGTCCTGCTTCCTGGTTCCTTGCTTTTTATGGTGTCCTGTCCAATGGACAGAAGGCAAGTACTGTCTGAGCTGCGATCACTGGGTGTTTTGCATCTGTATTTTGTCTGACCTTTCAATACCAAAACTAATTTTACTGAAGGCCTTATCACTAGGGATGCAAATTCTAGTCATTTTAAAATGAGGAAACTTTCCATAAACATGCAGGTGCTCTTTCAAAGTCTGGCATTAAAGTTAAGCTCAGGGGAAGCACTTCAAAGTTATGCACCTGCAAAAATCAGTTTTTGGTTCAACCCCAGACACTTTTTTCGGATTCTGACCCCAAGCTGTGGGGTCATCACCACACCTACATCCAATATTCTTCTATATTTTTGTTATTAGAGGAAGATACTGTAAGCAGATGCAAATTCATTCTAAATAACCATATATTCTTTGATATATTGCCATCTGAACTGTGTTAGTCTGGATGAATTGACCGAAGAATATCTAAGAACTGTGAACATGGCTTCTCATTAATTCAATGATGCTACTAGTAGGTTCAGATGTGTCTTATATTGTATATGTTTGTATATATTTTCATAGCTTAGTTTTATCATTTATTTATATCTCTGAATGGCTTAAAAAAATAAAAATTACAGCTGGTGACGTATGGTGCTTTAGTGTTGGCCAGGGGGTGGTGGGGGTGGGGCGCAAAGTGGGGGTCAGCCAGAGTGCTACAGAAGCTAGAACCATCACTGTGTAGATAGGGACTGCTACGCTTGTGAAGTTGTTAATTTGAGATGGAACTGCTGGCAACGTATTTGTTTAATCCCTAATCTATATACTTCAAAAATGTCAATGTGGATCTCCTTGTCTGTATGTGCAGGGGGGCCTTCTGAAGTGCCCCCCCCTCCCCAATCTGCCAGGGTCTCCATGTCGCTCTAATGGCACTGGAATAGAAATATCAATATTCTGAGAATTTCAACTTACTCTTTGGCCAGTGGCTGAAAGTCTGCAACATTTCTTCATATATTGGACTCCCTTTTTCTCATAACATGCAACATGAACACTGTGTTTTTTTTTCCTCAGACATTTTTCCAGAAAAGCATGGATACATTCTCAGCACGCATTAATCAGGTTGGGGTGGTGCGGTGCTTAGCATTGCTGCCTGACACTTCTGAAGACTAGGGTTCAGTCTCCATCTCGGCTCTACGTGTGTGGAGTTTGCATGTTCTTCCAGTGTCATTGTGGGGTTTCCTCTGGGTCCTCCAGCTTCCCACGACAGTCCAAAAACATGCCGAAGGTCACCCAGAGTTGCCAGATTGCCTGTAAGTGTGAATGCTGTTGGTGCCCCATCCTGGATTGTTCTCTGCCTTGTGCCCACAGCTTCTAGGATAGGCTCAGGACCCCTGCAACTCTACACAGGACAAGTGGGTACAGAAAATGGACAGATTAATCAGGTTTTGGATAATCTGAAAACTTAGTATTAAGATTCACAACGGATGGGCTACCACTTACCTTTATGGAGTATTTTTCCGACAAAACCCTTAAAAACAGAGGGATGAGAAGGGAGTTAATGAAGCACAAAGCCACCCCCCCTTCCAGTTAAGAGCAGCTGGGTGATTTCTGTCACACAAACAGTGCCATTTCATCCCTCTATCCATCTTGCACATCTCTGGACTGGAGACCAGCCCACTGAAAAGATCAGCTACTTCATTTACAAACGAATATGAAATTGTGCTGAAGGGCTGCCGGGTTAGTCTGCCTCGCCTGCTTGGCCAGTGTCCTGCGAGCCCCGCCCATTTCCTGTTGTTATTGAACCACTTCATCCGAGATACGTGACTAATAGGGAACCCGACTGAGGCAGAGTGTAAGCTGGACATCATCCCTACCATGTTTTTTTCCTTATTTATTGTAATGTGAGTTTAGTTCATACCAAGAGAGGAAGGGTGATATACCGCACTAAGTTTTTTTTAGTTGTGTGCGTTCAAATAACTGACCACACACACAAGTATAGAGCCTTGTTAATAACTGTCTCAAGTCTTTATTAAAAGTTCCAGAGAACATCTTCTGTGCATTCTTATTGGATGCACCACAGCAGCCACACCGTTCTAACCAGCCAATAGTAGTAGGCTAGTTCCAGATACCTTCAAAACAGAGATATATTTAAGATTTCACAGCAGAAATAACTGCAAACATCAGATTGATAGATAAGCTAACTGAAGAGCAAATTTCCAAAGCTGACTCAGTGCATTTGTGTTGTTTTTGAGATGAGACCCCCAATGACCTAAAGTCAGGCTTCCTCATCATATGTTTGATTATGGGGAACTGAAACTAACTTGCTCCCCATGTAATCCGACAACATCGATGGGTCTGAAGAGGAGCAATTTCGGCACAGCATCCCCGGGAATAGTGCTGAAGTATCACCATCACCTAACCCAAACGCCATTCCTCATCACACACATTCTCTTCACAAATTATGCTGTATTGTGCAAAAGTGTTAGACATTTATTGAATTTATATTCATCTATCTTTTGCACCTGCTTTAGGGTTGTGGGGTCTGGAGCTTGTTCTGGAGGTTATGGGTACAAAGCAGGTAATAGCCCAGGATGGGGTGCCAACCCATTGCAAGGTGCATGCACCATTCACACACACACACACACACGTAACTTTGTTTTCATATCTTTCTGGGGACCATCCATTCATTTTTATGGGCGAAAGCCTAATCTCAACAAATGAGGACCTTAACCCCTACCCGGCCCTAACATTAACCATAAGTAACCAAACAAAATACAAGACCTTTGAATTTTTTAGTTTTTAAATTAATTTCACAGATTTTTTATAATTTTTATGAAACTGTATTTCCGATTGTGGGGGCCAAAAAAATGTTCCCACAACATCAAAATAACAGGTATTTATCACGTTATGGGGACCAACAATGTAACATAAACATAACCCCCACCCACACAACTCCAATTCACCTTAGCATGTATTTGGACTATGGGGGTGCTGGAATACCTGAAGGAAACACAAGGAGACACATGGAGAACATGCAAACTCCACACATAGGCCCATGACAGAGACTCGAACCCCAGTGCCAGAGGCATAAGGCAACTGTGCCACCATGCCGCCCTTACAGCTAGATAGTAAGTGAACATTTCCTCACAAATTTTAACATTAGAATTTATACAAATAAACAATAACACAATAAAAAGTACAGTAAAACCTCGAATTGCAAGCATAATTCGTTCCGGAAACGTACTCGTAATCCAAAGCACTCATATATCAAATAATGGAAACTCAGATGATTCATTCCACAACCCAAAAATATTCACATAATGATTAATGATGATTAATACAAAATATAAAGTAAAAATACATAAAACAAATTAACCTATACTTTACCTTTGAAAAAAATTGTGGATGGTGTGAGGGAGACGAGAAAGAGAAGAGGAGGCTTATTTTGTTGGACGACTCACTATAACGGAATCACTGCTATCTGTTGGCTCACTGGAATCTTTTTCATTTTATGTAACTTTAACAAGGAACCTATCCAATGACAGCCGCTTTTGCCTCCTTTTCGATTTCGCAGAAATGTGGGCATTGCATTGTCGTTAAACAGATTCATCGCTCGCACTGCTATGCCCTTATTCGGGTGGTGCTTTTCTACTAAATTTTGACTTTACGAGTGAGGCACGCCGACTGACACAAAGCATGGGAGACGATTACCCACAATCCCGCAGTGAGAGAGAGAGGAGCACCAGTGGTGGTGCAGAGTTGGCGCCACTGCCTGTTTGAGTCTGTGCCCTAGCTCTATGTGTGTGGAGTTTGCATGCTCTCCCTGTCTAGTTGTAGGATACTCTGGAGGAAAACATGCTGAGGTTTGTAACCAGATTACTCAACTGGTTGGTTGAAACAAAATCATTGTCTGCATTTTTACTTTCTGGACCTGACCTATCCACCTCTGCTACTACAAACCAGTTTTACACCAGTATAACCATAAACAGACAGTAGACCCACGACATATACATACATATAACATAGCATAAACACCCCATGCTTCAGCATCTTAGGAAATGTCTTCCTCTGTAACATATAAGATAACTGATATCAGACTCAGTCTCATGTACCTGCTCTCTTTAGTGTGATAATTAGATTCTGATACGGATTTTGTTACAGTCTGCAGTGCAGGTTGCAACTCTGATCTGTTCTAGTCTCAGATTCCGTGTGTTTACACCCTGTTTCCAGGGAAACGTAGAAGACATCCAGCAACAGGCAGCGTTAGACTTTCCTTCTTCTCACATTCCATGCATCTCAGATTCTCTCCTGTAATTGTCTACAGATTTTAGGTGACTTCAGGTTTATGTACACTCTGGATGCAATCTCATTACAGATCACAGACACACGATGGGCAGTTTAGAGACATCGGTTAGTCTAATTGCATGTCTATGGGCTACAACTGAAATTCAAGCAGAGAACGTGCAAACTTCAGGAACGCTGTGGGAGGGATTCAGGACCCTAATAGGTGTGAGGTGACAGTGCTACACACAGAGATATTTTCCATTCATCCACCCATCTCTCCATCTTCTGTACCTGCTTGTCCTATGCAAGGTTGCAGGGGTTTGGAGCTGGCGAAGTCAAAAATGTTAGATGAACATAAATAAACTGCAGACACTTAAGGGTAGGAGGAGTTCCCCGTTTAATGGGTCTGTTCGAACTGGGATTCCCCTCATGCAAAGAAGAGCCCAGACTTACAAATCAATACAGTTTTTATACCTTTTCTGCAAATGACGTCCCTGCACAAGATCACCAGATCCTCCTTACTGTTCCTTGTTGGCTCATCTCCAGCCTGCAGTCTTCCAAGGCCCCTATTCTCCCTTATCTTGTACAAAGACTTCTCCTGCTTTTATTATTTCTGACAATCAACAGCATTCTTCTTATAGAATTTGATATTATACAATTCATTTAGGACTATATGGATGACATGTTCTTACATAACACTGACTCAGTTCTGTAATGCAGTAATACGTGAGTTAATCTTACATTGATTGTTCTGTTTTACACAGATAGTGGCTGCATTCCCCGCCCAGCCAGGAGAGTAATCCAGGGTTATGCTAGTGCGCCAGGATACGTTGTTCTCTTATCGTCAGCCCTTGAAACTATGGTGCTACATATCTGCAGTACATAGTCACATTCACGGTGGACAAGGCCTAAGGCACTGACAACAATCCCAGAAACCTTCAGGGGTACCAGACTTCTTCATGCTTCACATCCACAGGGCATATCCTGGAAGCTACAGGTGCATGGCAGGGAAAAACGCAGCACGGTGACAGAACCATAATGCTTTCCCGAATATGACCACATGCCCAGATTTGTTCTGGCGATAGCATGATCCGACAAGCTTCCCATCTGCATAATTAAATAATTTAGGTTATTTAACACTCTTTGTGTTGCCACAATTGCAAGAACGATGAACATAACTGTCCACTTTCAAAAACTGTGCAAAATAATGAGACTCAAAAAGTAACACATATAGTTAAGTAGGCCTAGGCATAATTGACAAACATTTACATATTTAACAAACGTTTAGATATTCACTGGCTTTTCATCTGTATGTAACTGACTGATGATCTCAAGTGTGTAGCAAGTCTATATTTAATTCATTATAAAATTTAGATGTTAGGACATGTTGAACTTAACTTGTAATGAGTCAGCAGTTGTTACAAAAACAAGGAGTTGCACGTTTGGTATAATAAATTACAAAGACAAAAAGCATTGGCTAACAAAGGACTTTCTTGAAATCGAAAATCTACGCTACTTTCAGTTATTATCAACGTTTATTATATAATCATAAGAAGGGATAAATAATACAGAGAAGTATTTATTTTTAAATTCTGTAAATACGATTTTGAAATACAAAAGTGCACTAGGGGGCGCAACAAATCCGGAAAAGGAAACAGCCATTCATTTTAGCAGCGGCTGTTTCCTCTCATATGTCTCGCTCTATGCATTAATGGACAATAAAAAGAAATAAAAATGGGTAAGTCTTTTACCATATCAGATTTTATCTTTGCCATTTGCTGTGTTTAGAAACGTTTGTTTGTTGGATTTCTGGTGAGGCGCTGTCGTCTCCATTTGCGTTTTATTTCAAGTAAATGGATGATCATGAAAATGACCACGCTGTCGCTATTGTTATTTGTACAGTATTCCTGGAAGCAACGCTGAAAGGTAATAAAAGTAATATATTGTCTAGCTGGCAGAAGGCTTATTTTATCGCCCAGTGCACCCAGTAATTGGTCACTCCGTTAAAAGAAGTGCCAGTTATAGGCAGCTTAATGGAAGGTATATGTATATTTATATACAATGTTGGGTTTCGCGTCTTTATTAGCGAGTTTAAGTTGTGTGGATGTTCCTGAAACCAGCATAGTGATACAAGCAAGAGGCGTCACTCTGTGTACACAGGGCAAAAGAACCAGATTAACGGCAAGATATGTAAACGTGTGAAGGTTATTCTGAACAGAAAGTGCCCTTTCGAGTTGCGTTGTGCCGATCGCTTCATGATTACTTATTTAAAGGACTCGGGCGCTTTTGTCCTTTTAACCCAAGTTACTTTTTCATAGAAACGTGTCCTGAGGGTAAATCGACTTTTTATTTAAAAAAAAAAAAAAAAAACACCGCTTCCTTTATCGCAGCAGCTGTTAACAAGAATGCCACAGCCGAAAATCAAGCTGGTGGTGACTGGAGATGATTTTGGATACTGTCCCAGGCGGAACCGGGGAATAGTGGACTGCTTCCTGGCTGGGGCTATTTCCAACGTGTCGCTGTTGGTCAACTCCAGCTCGGCTAAAGATGCGGCGGAGTTGGCGATCAGGTATGAGTCCACATTTCCATACAGCCATGCTTTATTTTCTCAGTAATGCCGTGGTTGTTTGCTTCCTTGTCGACGTTCACATTTAGCACTTCTTGAGAATAAGGGTGTACTACCGTACTTCTGATATGGAGTAAACCATATCAGAGTAAGGCAATGAGTAAGCTACTAAACCGCATTTTGATGGTCCCTTAAACGTTTCATTGAGAACCTCATGGAAATGCATACTTTAGTTTCTTCTACCACAGGACATTTTGATTATAATGGAATTAATCGATCTGATATTCAAGTCCTTATTTGAATCAGGTGTGCTTTAACCAAAATATGAAAGTATATAGAATGGCAGACAGATGTATGGTAACCACTGCCCTAAATCACTATACAGCTACACTGTGGGCAGTGGTGTCTTATTGGTTAGGGACGCACACTTATAATTGAAAAATTGCAGGTTCGAATCCCCGACCAGCAAGGCACCACTGAGATACCTAAGGTACCGCCCCTAAGCACTGTTCCCCTAGAGCTGAATTAGCTGCCCCTTGCGATGTCACATTGGCACGTATGGGTTAAATGCAGAGGACACATTTCCTTGTTGTGCACTGTGTGATGTGGTGTGTCAACAATGACAATCACTAAATTCAATGTACATGTGAGGGCTTTATATTTGTAAATTATTTGTAAAACCCAGTCGTTTAAATAGCACCTTTTTTTAAATATGCAAGAACAACTAAGTGGTATCGATAAATCGCCTATTTGTGTTTTTGTCAAGGCTTTGTGTAGCTATTGCATGGAGTTTGTTCTGATGAATTATACCTGTGATCTGGCTCTCTAAGACACCGCATTCCCATTGGCCTTCATGCCAACCTGTCCGAGGGCGTCCCCGTTTGCCAGAAGCTCAGGCAGGACTCCACACTTGTCAATGATAATGGGTTCTTCCATGGTAAGATGGGTTTCCGGAAAGTTCTACAGAATGGCCACCTGAGCCTGACTGAGGTAAGCCTGTGCAGGTCACAGTCATCCATCAGCTGGCGTCTTCATTTAACATTTGAAAATTTCAACTTAAATCTCTCTAAGCCATAACCTGCAGAGATGTATGGATCACTTGTACAGGTCATATTCTGGTATCCAGGGCTATTAGGAACAGGGTATACATGCTTTTGAAAGGGTAAGGGTGTAAAGTTGCATATGTCATGCCAGGGCTTTTAAAAGACTGAGACACAGTGGTGTGAATGCAAGCACAGACAAATCCAAAATAGGCTTTCTGTAAACAGCAATAAGTTGAATCCTTCTGCTAGAAGTACCTGAGAAATTTTGCTTATCATTAGGGCTGGGAAATATTCAGTTACATCGTTTAATCAAAATTTGTGTTTTTTTGCAGTGTGTAAAATGTCAGTATTCATGTTAAAACTGTAATAAATACTACAGTGTAACAGTTACTGCCAAGAAGTTTTAATACCGCCCCATATCTGCTGCACACGTGCACTGCACACACAAGAAAACAACACTGAAATTTTAACAAAAGGTACTAATGTAATTCACTCACAGAATCAGTTTGGATTTGAGAGTTTTAACGTTGAGGGAACAAATGTAAAGCTTAACGTTTACAGAAACCAATGGCGAACCACAGGCGATTCTAGGCCCTGCTAGAGGGAGATTTAACCATTCCATTTTTTTCTCAGCCTCACTTGAAAAGTAATTATTCAAAATTCATTATTTTCATACACATCTCATACAAATTTTATAGCTGGGACCCCCCCCCCCCCATAGGAGACCCTTGGCTTAACGTGATCTGGTTGAAAAATCAGATAAATTTACTGCAGCACATGCAGTAGAAGAACCCAGTGCGTTAGAGGCAATACAGCAGTTGTACGCTGTACATTCATACCTCATTGTGCTGTATTTTGGATTGTTCTCCAGGTGGAGTTGGAACTGCAGGCTCAGGTGAAGTTGTTCTGTGATTTGTTAGGGCATCTGCCCTCCCACATGGACGGCCACCAGCATGTCCACGTGCTGCCGGGTAGGGCAACGGCCTGTACTGCTAATGGCTGCTCAGGGAAGGTTAGGGCATGGCCACTAACTAGGACGACCTTGAGTCTGTGCCTATGTGTATTTCCACGTTGTATTAGGAATACGCACCTGATCGGTCTCTCCTTATGCTTGACAGAGGTGAGGGATGTGTTTGCCAGGGTGCTGTCGAAATACGGCATTCCCTTCACGCGTGTCCCGGTGGAGCCCGGCCTCCAGTCCTGCTCCTGGCTTCCGCTGCCCCTGCACGAGTTCTACATGCAGGTGGAGAAGGACGCATGGGACTCGTCCACAGTTTTCCGTGCGCATGGGATCAGGTAAAGGTGCCCATGCTGTGCCTGCGAACTGCAGTACAAGTGCAGCAAGGCCGCCACAATTAATCTGAAGATGGGATCTTTTGTTGTACCTTTGAAAACGGGAAATTCAGTTGCTTATCTCTAAAATATTTGTCCTTTTGGGAGAATTAAACAATTAGGCAATGTCACTAATTTACTACATCTATAAATATATTACACTGACATAGTAATTGCACCAATCTACTTTATTTGTCATGGTGACAGAGAAGCAGGTAGGTTTCCATACCTTTGGCTATGTCTGTTGCAGGTGGCCTGATGTCTACTTGGGCTTGACCACAATGGGGGAGAACATGTCTGTCAGCAGCATCAAGAGGGCCATCGGAAAGGCCCTGGCAGCCTCGCAGCCCGAGAGCCCCCTTGCCGTACTCCAGTGTGACACAGTGCGAGGGACACAGGGCCCTGTCACAGTGGAGCTGATGGTGCATCCTGGCTACCCCAGTGACCCCCAGCAAGGGGGTTGCGGCCAGGGCCCAGACAGCTTCTCACAGTCTGCAGAGAGGCAGCATGAGCTGGAGATCCTGATGGACCCCCAGCTGTTTGCATTCTACAAGCAGGAGCAAATCCAGCTGTGTGCATTTAAGGACCTCTAGACCAGTTCTCTTCCAGGGCCAACTGCAAAATAAGCCTTAAATGTTTCTTCTCAGATGGGATCTGTCTTTCTCTACCCTTAAGAAAGGATTTGATCCCATGGTTATGAAGATGTTTTAAACTTTATACCCCAGATTCACAGCTTTCTAACATTTATAGGTTGGCTTAAAATGGAGAAATACAGCTGTTATGAAATATTTCTAAGAATTAGCTGTATTTTTGAGTATATAGTGTATATATAGTAACTTAGGAAATGTAAATGCCTCAGTTTTAAAGAGACTATTTTTAATGTATTTAAAGAAGTTTTAAATTCCACAATCACGACTGACAACTGAACTTTATAAAATAGATTAATTGATGAGAATGCTATATTTGCTATCACTGCTAATGCTCAAATGGAGCAAATGGACTTTAACTGAACTCATAAATGGAAGAGATGAGAGATTCTGATAATCAGGTGTTAATGACTTGCATTAAAATACTGTCAGATTGAACATTTGCTCTCTGGCAGTCCTGTAGTCTGCTTCATCTCAAAATGGAATATGGTTAAGTTTGGGGTTCCTGTACCAGCCCAAGCAGTTTACTCAAGTTATGTTAGCGGATAGTATAGTAATAGTTTAGGTTAACACCATTTACATATGGTGCAGACACCACAACTAAATAAGCTCGCTACCCTCATTCTATTTATTTAAATAAATAATCAATTTCCTGGATTGACCAAGGGTCCAAGTGAGGAACTGTCATCATTAAACATGGACAATTAAAATGTATATAAATGTCTGCTTCTCCATACACCCCCCAGTCCATTGAGATGTACAACGCAGAAGACTCCAGGTTAATTATAAGTCAGACTTTAATAAGGTTTGAATGTTTAAGATTCAGATGTTAAGTTTGCGTTGGAATTTCTGGTACTGGCAGTTGATGGATGCTGCCCCCAAGTGGTAGGTTTGCGCCACACACATCTTCAAGAAACTCAGTCACGGGTCCACCTATCCACAGGAGACACCAAATCCTCTCTGTATACAGCAGCCCTAACTCAATCCTTGGCATGTTAACTGCTTTTTGATTACTTTTATTTGGAACATCTTGTTTTTTTAAAACATTATAACGCACAAAAGCACTTAACACTGGGAGGAAAGTTGGTTTGGTTTCCCTGAAATCTCTATCTCTGTGTGATCCAAATATGCCAATTGATCCATTTATTCAGAATGAAAACAGAATGTCAGATTTATACAGTTTTTGAAAATGTTAAGAAGCAAACCGAGACAGCGTGCGGGCAATAGGAAAAAAAAAAAGTGCATATCTGACTTTGGGCAAATGAAAATAATGAATAAACAGAAAGAGTGATGCCTTTGGAGTGCAGAACCATGAAACGTGCAGATGCTTCTAGATTCCCACCTTTTTGCTTATGAACTGCAAACCTAATGACACAGACATAGGTATTATGGGTATTATCCACAGAAAATGCATGATGCACACAAAAAAGTGATTAATCCCTCCTCTCGAGTGCTATGGATGGTGTCCGGCATGCGCTGCCTCAAATCTTATCCATACATCCTTCAATGCATGTTGCTTTGGATTCAGCTCATCATTTGACTACTTATCCTTCAATCTACAGTTCACACCCATGTCCACGGTTCTCCACTTGCGCTTCATCGGGGGATTCTTGTACGGGCTGGAAGAGCACCATGCTAGCCTGCATCAGCTGAGATAAAAACGATGCTTACAGGCCAAAAAGCATGACCACTGGCAAATAGTTAGCCTGCTTCATTATCAGAAAATGGGTCATGCTACATGGTTATTATACTCAAATTTCTCAGAATTCCACCCTGAACAGCATCTCCTAGGTTACGTATTGGTTTTTATTTAATATATATCTATATGCTGAAGCTATGCCGAGTTCAACACTGCACCCTCTTGCGGTGACTGACTGGACATTTCCTCTTGTATATAGCTATACAGACATGCTGCTATATAAGACAAGCAAATACAAACCAAAAAGGGGCTCTTTTCAGTTTAATAAAAAGCAGGATTTAAGGGTTTGCATTTAAAAAAAAAATAGACTTACGGGGATCAATTAATGAGAGATCGCTCTGTGCATCAGGACTTAGATGTTCAGTTAACAGTACATGCAATCCAATTCAATAAATATATTACTGTGATATCCGCAAAATAAATAAAACTGGTCACCATTAAATATACAACCGCTAGCTGTCTCGTTATGCTTGAGCAGTGACAGTGAATTACAGTTCGCTACCTATGCTTTACAGTCTTAAATAACCTTAAACAGTTATGTAAATAACCTTATAGACCAAGCATGCATGTCTAATGTTAAGAGCTGAAAGTTGAGTTGCATTGCAAGTAAAAAATATATTTTAGTTTAATCTGGTGAGTTTACTTTCTATATCTATATCACTCTGGAGTTTAAAAAAAGGAAAATTCTAAAATATAATTTACTTAACGTGGTTATGCTTTCAAAGCGATAACGAACTCTGAATTGTCTGATAAGCAGCAGGAAAAACCACAAAGGTCTTCTGTGTCCACTGGAGACATGATGATGATGTTGATGACGATGATGATGGTAAGCCAAACTGAACCGTGAAAAGCACTGTTATTTATATATTTTAAAAATCATATTAAAATCAGACACGATGTAATTTCTTCCTTTTTATCAATCTGAAACATAACCATATGGTAGCAACACCAGGGACTAGGGTGTATGTTTATTGATCAGTGTTACAAACTGAAAGTAAGAAAGAAAGAACTTAAAAAGTCTCGTTCAACTGAACACAGTGCAACTTCATAAGCAAAAGATATGAGGGACCCACTCCGGGATGTTGCAACTTGCATCTGTTTGTTAATTTAGCTTTTGTTTTCCCTAAGACAGCTTTCTGAGAGGACAAGAGGAGAGAAGATTAAAATGAGGGAAGAAGAAAAAGAAAAACTGATTTTTCTTACGGAAGGCCAGAGTCTTGGTGATATGAGAGAAAATGTTGCACTGGAGGTTTATATCATCAAGCAGTAATGTTCAATGAATGAGAGTGGACATTTAAACTTAAATGTTTTTTTCCACATACCCCCACCCTTCCCCACCCTACCCCCACCCCACATCTTAACAGATTACTCTCAATCTATCCTCCCGTGGAACATTAAAAAGGCTGTCAGGCTGACACAGGGGGCTGGGCCAGATCTGATCCAGAGTCCTGCTTCGAGGTCGACGTTCAGAAGGACTGGGCTGCTCCGTGTCTGCAAAAATATGGTGTGTGTGTGTTTGGGTGTGTGTGTGTGTGTGAGCGAAACAGGAGGAGGTAGAGACGGGGGAGGGTGGGGAACAGAGAAGGGAGCTAGGAGAGGGTGGGAGGAAACACACTCGTCAAGTATCAGTCCACCGGTCTCTTTTCGCCATGTTTCTTTGTAAACTCTTCTGCATTCTTAAAGAATTTTTTACGGTCCTTTGAATATTCTTCCGCTAGGTCAGCCCTCAGTGGGTGCTCAGGCTGAGGGTCATTCACCAGGGCGATGAGCGACTGAATTACTGAAAGAAAAGGACACACACACACACACACTCTGAGCTGCCTGGCCATATATCACAGCACTGTTAGCATCTATGCCCACAATGTCAAGCCTGTCAACTTGACTGAGGTGGTGCCAAGGTCACTGGTTATAAGATGAGAAAGAAGTGCATGGCATGGTATAAATAAAGGTACTTTCTGATAGCCCTTACCTCCATTAGTTTGGGGAGCTCAGATCTCAAGAGTTAAACTATGAAATGAACTTGTGAAGTCAAAAGACAAGCATAAGTTAGACTGGAATTCAGAAATCCCTTTCAGAGTGATCTTAAGACAAAAGCAGTCGGCTGTTAAGGGCTTGTGCTCCCGAAGGTTGATACCTACCTTGGTCAGTTTTCGTGGCTGGTTTCCAGTTCTCCGCACTGATGACAGGCAGGCATACTTGGCCCTTCTCATCAATGTTGGGGTGATAGATCTTTGTTTTGAATGTGATCTTAGGGGGCTTAAATGGGTACTCAGCAGGAAAAATTATTTCAATTCTGAACGCTCCTTTGTCATAGGGGGGATTGTCCTTAAAAAATAAAATGAAATACATGCTGAGCTGACAAACAAATGATTAAAGATTTAGGCACGACTGTCCTGAACAACGTTCTAAAGGTATTTTTCCTCAGCCTTCACCTGTACAACCATGACAAACTATGTCCGCAATAATAATATAATAATAAAATAAATGTATTATCACAATAACAGCTCAGATCAGAAAATGCAACAAAGATGGGAAGCAGCATAAAGCAGTTTTAAGAAATTATAGGGATTTAAAAATAATGGTACACCTGGAGTATTTGGAAGTCAACAGCCATGTCAGACAATTAATCAAACTAATCATCTGAGCTGAAATTAAAAAAAAAAAAAAAAAAAAAACATAACCAGGGTTAAACACTTACTAATTCTACCAATTAACTGGAAAAAAAAATCAGGAATGAACTCCATTAATCAGAAGTATAGTGCATCAAACAAAATGACAGTTTAATTATGCAAAAATAAAACTGGTAAAATGCAGAAGCTGCACCTGTTCCATACATCGTCTGAAACACCTAGACAGATACTCACAGGCACAATAAGACCTTGCCAGGTTAGAATGTTTGATTCATCGACTTGGATGTTACGGAAGTTTTTCATTCCAGACTTGCGAATTTCTTCAAGTTCCTACAACAAAGGAAAAGGTTTATGACATGGAAGAATCAACCTAAACATCCCAAGACAATATCACCTCTCTAATTGGCAGAAAATGGTTGTCCATTAACCTATTAGTTACATTAAGTGACTGGTTAATTATCTGCCCCAATTACCCAGTAACTACTACATTTCCCTCAGACGGCCAATTAATGTTATAAATAGAACACACCATAAACGTAAAACTCTTATCCCTCCCCAAAATATCAACTAAGCATTTAAAAATAATTACAAATCATTGCACTACAAAACAAACTCAATATCTCGAGGAATGAAAGATACAAAACAAGACAAAAAATAAATCACAAAAAAACCATTAAAGCAAAGATAACACCAACAAAACTACAATACAGTTGAATAAAACTACATTTGAAAGTTTCATTACATATAAGCAAATCTAACAAATAAGAATTCTGGAATCATAGAAAATGAAACCATCCCAAGAGTGTTAACTACATTTTAGTCAACGCAATATAAACTGACTAATGGTTAAACCTTTTTTGTTCCTTCCTGTACCGCAATTCAGCCCCATAAACATCCATCCATACAGGGGAAACTGAGCGACAGCTTGTGTTTCTGTGTTGTTCTCCTAACCAGCAACATCGTTGGCACAGCCCTCAACAAACGATACTTTCAGTTTTGATTAACGTTGGCACGATCCCCCCCCCGAAAGCTTCAGCTTAAGCAGTCAAACAAGGAAGTAGTAAAGTGACAGGGAGGCATGTTAAGCCTCCTGACCGCCTAAATGCCGAGGGAGCGGCCGATTGACACCGAAGCGACCCACTACCATGACACGAACAGCCAGCTAGTCAGCGCTACGGCCGCACGTCAATCGCAAACTAACTACCCAACGGTGCTGTGATTGATATCTGCGCTGGGGCTGTGTGACGTCCTGCCACACAACCGGTTTTGCACAACCATTCAGACGAACCATTTATAACCGACAGCGTATTAGTCATGATTCAAACAGAGCAGGTATTAAAAGCGCCTGAACCCCAAGAAACTCGTCCCTCGGTATAAATTTATACACAGACACAGACACACACAGAGACACATACAAATGACAGGCTTGTTATACTACTACTACTACTTCCACTTCCAGATCTGAATCTCTTTTGGTTTCATTTCTATGAAGGGCGCGCCGAAACTAAACTCCTTAAGTAACTTGTGTTTAAAAGCGCGTATAAGCGACTGTCTTTCCAGCTTGCGTGTTAACAGCTGATCGCTGAGCTGCTCCCATACTTGTCTCACGCTCTGTAACGACGGGCTTCCTGTGCTCTCACTCAGCTGCCCTGGCACGGGATCTCAGTACCCCATGAAATAATAGGTGGCCAACCATCCCTGTTAATCTCAAACACAATAACACTGCGAACTACAAGCGATCGAGGCTATAAAAATTCCCCACAGGAATGTTATTTTGATCAGGAGCCATTTCCCACTATTTACGGGGAAAACACCCCCCATGAAAGCCGGTTTCTTCATCTCCGGCCTGTATTACCGGTGCTTCCCTTACTCACTCACTGTGCCAGACAATATATTTAGCTTTTTATCTTTCAGCAGACTCATAATCAGATTAAAGTGAACACAAGCTGTTCCCGCAGACAGAAATCTATACTTTCACTTTCATAAGGGAGGCATATGATCGAGCATGGGCACTTGATATACGGCTGTTTATTAGATTTTTTTAGGAAAAGAAAATAGAGAGATGAGGAGTTCTACCTTGTGCAGCCTCCTGCTCGCCGCCATCTTGGATATACTGGGTGTTCCCAGAATGCTTCGCGGTGGCGGCAGCGGGGCGACGGGGAACTTCACTTCCTATAAACTACAATTTCTATGAATATAGCGACACAAGTATAGCTTCCAAAATGTTAACGTGATTTATATAATAATCATATTTATATGATATTTCAAAATCAATGTATTCACCCTTCCAAATATCGCAACTGCCAAATGACGAATTACTGATTCGCACGCAGGTATTTCAATAAATTTCTTTAAGGAAAACAGCGCCCCCTATGCAGTCATATAAGGCGCTTTGGTTAGTTGGAGTTTCATGTGAAGGCAGTAAGTCAGTTACCTAAAAAGAGCAACCAGGATGTTCCAGAAAGTTCCAAAGGTTACTTTTACCTTCTAATGCAAACTCCAGTGCTGGAGGGCTGGAGCCCTATACATTTTCATTTAACACACCTGATTCAACTAGTTGCACCATCTTGTGCTAATTACCACACAGCTCTTGAGCTGAATCATTTGTGGTGAAACAGGGAAGGAACTAAGGTGAACAGGGCTCCGGCCCCCCAGGACTAGAGTTTGACACTCCTGATGTAAAGTGATTCATTCAAGGAAATGGCAGTTTATTTAGTTTCATTGCTGTGTAACTGCTTGTGTATCTTAATAATTCATTTGCTCATTATAGCGGGTCTGAGGGGATTGCTATTATTGGGTACTAAAATCAGCAATCCATACATTAATTAAAAATGTTATAGGCCCTGTGCTCTTTTGTCAAGGTTAAGAATGGGAATAACTGTATTTTTTTTAATTATTTAGTAATACTTTACATAAAATAGTGTATAATTCTAGAAACAATCACTCCAGTCATCACAGTGTTCCCTGACAAGCTAACGAAACCAAATGTGTATGCACAAATATAGAAATTTGCAACGTAGATCATCCACCAGCATATATTGTATTCTGGGACTTTGTTGTGGGGGTGGCATGGTGGTTAGCACAGTTGCCTCACACCTCTGGGAGCCGGGTTTGAGTCTCCGCCTGGGTTACATGTGTGGGGAGATTGCATGTTCTTTCCATGTCGTCGTGGGGTTTCCTTCGGGTACTCTGGTTTCCCTCCACAGCGAGTCATCCTACTGGGTTGCCGGGGTTCCGGAGCCTATCCCGGAAGCAATGGGCACGAGGCAGGGAACAACCCTGGATGGGGGGCCAGCCCATCGCAGGGCAC
>JAODJX010000042.1:34407686-34424044 GCA_026776945.1 Isichthys henryi
TGACTCAGGCGAGACTCGAACCCGGGTCCCAGAGGTGTGAGGCAACAGTGCTAACCACTGCACCACCATGCCGCCCCAATGGTGAATATCTTTGTTTTTTTTTTGTTTTTGTTTTTTTGTATTTACTCTTTAATTTAGTGCATTTTATCCAGGACAAATCAAACTTTTTCAAACAGCTTTTTCCATGAATGGGAGAGAATGTTCAAATAAACTAGAAAAGTTCACATGTTGTCTGTGAATTCATAGCGGCTTTTATTTATAGATTTATTAATTTTTTTTTACAGAAGGCAACAGTATGAATTTAAAATAAAATTAGTAAATTTTACTAATGCATTGTTGTTAGATAACTAGAACTAGTGTATGTAAAACTAAAATTTGTGTGCATTTTAAGACATGGCTTAATGTAGAGCTACTTTGAGTAAAATCTACAAACACTGTGATTAAAATGTAGTTCAATCAGAGTCTTTTCAAGTAAATTTGAAGAGTCTTTTGAAGTAATTACGAGGATAAGGTCTGTTAAATTTACTAGCAGTATCTATGTGGAAATTGTTAACAAGGTTTTTTTTAAGTGAACCTCACTCCACATTTTTTTCAGTCGTCTTTATTTACAACACAGAAAAATAACTTTTGCACAGTGTAAAGATAAAATTGCTGTGTGTAAAAAAAAAGAAACAAAGAAAATTAAACAAGGCTTGTGGAAACAGGTCCTGCCAAATCTGTCACGTGTCTGCAAAGAGAGGAGACAGATCCTTGACACCGCCACAACATCCATCCGTGACAGACTCAGAACTTAATGCAATACATTCCTATATCGTTCATTTCAGAACGAGCATCTTACATTCTTGGATAACGTGCTGGGCAGTGAGATGGTCATATTGTACCTCTGCCAGGGTCAGCTGTCCACTCAGGATGCCCAGCTTGGCCTTCATTAGCATTACCAGTTAATTGGATCTACTTCTTAAGCAGATCAAACACTACTCTAGTCGCGTGCCTCTTCCTCCACTGCAGCTCTACCGTTCTGAGCAGGAGTCATTCCTTCCCCAGCTGCAGCCGCTCCCTTGCCAGAGCAGTCAACTCCTCACCCTCCTTACACGCACTGGGTACACTTGTTTGCCAGTGCAGTCCTCTGAATGGGCCTAGAGTGAGGGCCCTGAGGACAAACAGCACTGGTGGAGGGAAAGGGATGCACTGGAAGGCAGGGTGGATATTGCCCAGCACACTCATCTACCCCTCCAGACAGTCCCTCGGTTACAGCTGGCGTTAATATCCACAGCTATGACCTGCGGTTCTTCTGGGGTGAGAACAGCCTGTGACTGTCCACCAGTTCTGCTATGCTTGAGTCAGAGACCTTCTACTTTGCAACTATTTTTTTATATTTAGCTGCCACATCTTTGCTGGCCAGTGCATTCGCTTATTCGACTGACGATCTCCTCCCATTTTTATTTGCGCAGTTACTGAGGCTCCCATGGGCTATTTTCACCTTTGCAACTAATACGCTGATTTGGTCGTACTTCCGTGCGATTTCCCGTGTTTTGATTTCATGTTTTTTTCCTTTTTCATGTATCTGCTGGGAACGATTTGACTTATATATCGCCATTGTTTAACATGGAATCGATGTTCCTGTTAACGACAGTCTGTTTTCTCACACAGGGGCTAGGTTGGAGCCACGAAAGTGCCGTTTTAACGTTGTTCCTTAATTATGGAATAACGAAGGGTTTTGGAAACGCTCGTGGATAATCACTCATTCTTTACCTACGTCGTTGGTTATTTCGAGGGAGTCCAAACTCGGCTGCGTAACTAATAGGGAGTGAGTATTGTTAAAATGAGACACCTGGCAAAATGGGTCAGTTAAACTTAATATGTGTTTAGTAATACTTTATTTTCTATTCTTTAGAGTGTTAAAGGGGTATTCGTGCATTTAGAATGGTATCAAGTTGGGATTCAAGACATGGAGATGATTCTATAATTTTTTCCAGAAAGTAAATTTTCAGGAAGTGTCCCATTTTAATAATATTTACCCTAACTATCTGGGTTATTATTATTATTATTATTATTATTATGAGTAGTAGAAATCTAAGAGTTGTTATGGCTGATCGATAAAGACATCCGGCGCCGCAAAAAGGGGCTGCTTTCAGTCTTTCAGGCACAAGGCTGTCTGATTAACATCAATTAATTTTTACATAGAGTGCATAATTTTATTGAACTTAACATGTTCAATTCGAAGCGTATCCCCTACACCCACGGTAAAGATATAGGGTAAAGATATGGGGCGTTAACCCATTACAGGACACACACACACACACTCACAATTCACATTCACACCTACGAATAATTTTGGCAACTCTAATCCACTTTACGTGATTTTGGACTGCGTTGGGCAGGAAAGGACCCGGGGGAAACTCCACGACGACACGTGGAGAACATGCAGCTTCCCCATACATATAGCCAGGGGGGAACTCGAACCTTGAGGTGTGAGGCTACATATATTCTTATTATTATTATCATTATTATGCCGTTTCGGTGGCATCTCCAAAATAAGTTTTTTTTTTTAACATAAAGCTTAATTTGTCAATCTAGAAATCTATTTAAAGTGACCCGTGCTACCAGGAATACGCTCCAGGCCCCTCCACTGTCCGACGTTGACCAGACTAACACTTGAAGGAAGGATGAATGGATGGATCTATGCGCGAGGGGAGTCCTAATGTTTGAAGTGAGTGCCACCAAATATTCTTCCTCTTCCCTGCTGCATTTAAAGACATTTGGTGATAAACAATTGGTTGCTGTTTTGGAACATTAAGCTACGTTAAGCTTTTTCATGTTAAGCGTTTTATTAAATCCCCTCCATTTGGATACCTATAAGCGGCTAATGTGTCCCACTACCATAACAGTCAAATCCTGATTTTGTAGAGAAATTGTAATCATTGACGATAAAACTAACACATCCCTCAAGATTTTGCGGTGTCTTCAAATTATTTGTAAATGTTTGATAAACTGGGACGATCCTTAGGTTCGTCGCCGTTGTCAGAAGCGACCCTGTTGGGGGACAGAAAGATGGTAAGAAGGAATACATAGATTTCAACCAAGCAGTCATCGGAAATGTTCATACCTTGCTCTCGGCGTTGGACAAACTCTCCCCCAGATGCGAGTCCTTACTGCTTCTCGTAGTGCGGGACTTCCCCAAATGTACAGCGCAGGTGTGCAAAGTGCGTTAAAACGGGCCATTATGGCAAACAGGTTGGTGGCTTCATTTCTAAATCTTACGTCCTGCGATGTAAGCTGTCTCACAATAATGTTAACGAAGGAGGGGCTCCATAAGGTTAGAAAGCAAATGACGACAAACACTATGACTCTTAGCGACTCCTTCTTGTTCTCCCTTTCGGGTGTGGATGCTTCCCGAGCGAGCTGATATCTGGCAATTACGTACAGCTTAATCGTCATCAGCAATTTAATGATGACTATTAATTGCAAAGTAAGAACACCGAAAGCGTTTATCTGTGCGGCTTTTGAAATGGGTACCAAGTTCTGTACCGTTAGTATCATGTATGTGTAGAACCAGCAAAATACGCAAATTCCCACGACGACCGATCGAGTTATATGGCGACTGTAAAAGAAAGGGTGGCACACGGCGAAGTAGCGGTCAACCTGCGCGAACAGAAAAGTTAAGACGTTTACTCCGAGAAAAGAAGGGAGAACATAACGTGTACCGTTTCTTGAAGGGTATCCCTCTTGCACATCAAAAAGGCCAAGATAATAAACAGAAAAGCCAGTGAGCGTGTCACTGATGCTGGTGTTAAGCTTGAAAATAAATCGGTTTTGAACTCGCAGAGATTTCGTAGCGAGGATTGCCAACACCACTGATCCCGCAACAAACACCGCAGCGGTAGCGAATACTATGTGAAAAATAAAGATGAAGTAGTCCTCGATGTGAGTGAAGTCAACCGACAGGGGTATAGTGATATTGGAGTAAAACATTGTGCTCTTTGATGCGGCGCCCCAGCCGAAGTTTGCCACGCCACAGCTCGACGTTTTAAAGGCTCCTAGTCCCTATGGGCGAAATCCATAAAGACAAATAATTTACCCTTTACTTGGGAAAACACGTTACAGGTCAGCATCTGCTGTAGGTTTAACGCCAGATAACTTTTGTGTATCTTTCGAGTGTAGTCACTTGTAGCAGGTTCAGGTGATATGCCGCAAGTTTTGTCCTTATTCTTAATAAACTGCATGTGCAAGGCAGGGAATAACCCATGATGGGGTATACCATTCACACCTAGTGACAATCTGGTACCTCAAAATCACCATAGCATGTATTTGGACTGTGGTTGAACCCTAGTCACAGAGATGTGAGGTGACAATGTTAGCCACCTTGCCACCAAGTCACCCCTAGAATACGACACATTAAAACAAAATAATTTTATTGTTACTTTTTACATATATTTTATGGCAGCGTATTAGTGCCACCCTGACAAAATAAAATCTGACCAGTTTCTCATTATAATTTGATACCTCATTATTACAAATCATGTATATTGTTATTACTTGATACGTATTTGTTTATTACAAGAAATGTGTTTCATGGAGGCTCAGCGATATATACATGCATTTGTTATTGCAGGATATAGATTTGAATGACCATAATTGAATTAGGCCTAGATTAGATTTGACTCTTAATTATGCAGAAGTACAGGAATAGAACCAAAGAAATACAATTAACATGTAACCATGTGCAAATAAAATGTATATACAAATGCAATGACTCAAATTATACATTATTAATATTAATTATGGTTTTGTGCAGAAATGCATGAGGTTGTGCAGACAGGAAGTATAGAGAGAATGATTGTGCTGAGAAAAATGACAAGATTCAAACTGGTCATATTGTGCAAAATGGGCAGTTAGTGCAAACAAATGTACAGAGAGTGCAAACAAAAGCAGTGTTCAGTCAAGGTATCAAGTTGTGTGTGAAGGGGGGCAGGGTGGAGAATCAGTGGTGTGAGGCGCTATTGTAAGGTACTATTAAGCACATTGACAGCTGGGAGAAAGAAGCTGTTTCTCAGCCTAACCCCTAAATTCCAGGTGAAACTTTGTGTGGCTACTTGTTGGATATAGAAGAATATTTTCAAGTTGTAATGAGAGACATATTTTGCCTTATCACAAAGATCGCAGTAAATATATTTACTACCATAAAATTTGCAGGCAACCGACGTGCGGATCATGGTATGTAAACAAGCTTCTAATCAGGGGTGTTTCCTGATAACAAGTGATCTTCATGAATAATGAAGAAGATGACGAACGACGTAGGTAAAGAACAAGTGTGATTCGCGGATGTTTCCCAAACACCTTTGTCATTCCACATCTAAACTTAAAATAGTTCTTCGTTTCGTCGTCCATCGGCTTCGGCGTGAGAAAAGCAAAGACTGGCAATAACAGAAACAACGATTTCATGTATTTCAGTGGTGAAATATATGATGGCGCTCGGCAGACCCAGGCATCATGACAGCTAGAATGAGAGGAAATGAGATGGTTTCAAAGGAGATGAATTCCTTTGTTGCAGCCATTACAAGGATTAAACGCAAACATCAACCACAACTCTGTTACACATAAGTGGGAAATGCAGGAAGGTCTGATGCCAGACTATAAGACACACGCAGGGTAATTATTTACAGAGGGCACGGATAAACACGATGACCTGGCACAGATTGGGTTTAATACGTTTATATAAACGAGACACAGCACAAGTGTTTACAACAACAAATGCAAGTAACTATTTCATGGCTTATGGAGCATGTGGAGCCAACTCACCAGTGCTACACTACCCCCCCCCCCCCGAGGTTGACCATCCCAGTGACCAGAGGCGGGAAGTAGCGAAGTACAAATAGTTCTTTACTGTGCTTAAGTAGAATTTTTGAGTATCTGTACTTTACTTGACTATTTATTTTTGTTTAACTTTTACTGCGATATTTTACCATGAATATCTGTACTTTCTACTCCTTACATTTTCAAATTAATCAAAGTATACCTTTTATCAGTTTGATCACTCTGATGGCTGACATGCTTGGGGAGCAGCTGTTGATGTGGGTGGATCAGCTCCTTCCAATAGTGTCCGACGTCACTCCTTGTGAGACTCAGATTAAGACACCCTCTGTTGTCTCATTGTATGCTCCAACCACAGTGATACCTTGGTGAGGGAGACACTTCATTTGGTGGTTGATTCACTACGACCACTAGCACTGGCATGGGGTAGGGAAGATCCCAGGTATCTGTGGTAACACTGTTCTCAGTGCTGAGTAAGGTCCAGGACCATCCTCAACAGGATCCTTGATCACTTGGTCACCAACCAGTGACTGGAGCAGTTTTGTTTTACACCTAAGAACACTGCCATCATACTCATCCTGGCACTGAGGGTTCTCATTAAGTCCAAACCTGAATATCAGCAGAGTTTCCCTGCAGCCTTGGCCTTGTGGGACATCCTAAGACTTTGCTGGATCCCCCCGAAGTTGCTGGACATCATGACCAGATGGTTTCAGAGGCAGAATATTTGCATAACTGACAAAGAAAGTGTTTTAAGTCAGTACTGGAGTACCAAAGAAGTACCCTAGCTTTTTTCATGCTTATAGTACTGGAATTTTTGGTACTGGTACTCAACTGGAAGTTAATGGATAAGCGAAAGTACCAAAAGTACCATACTGTACTGAGGTATGATGAAGAAAAACGGGGGGGAGTCCATGGAGTCTACCAGACATCTGCTGTGGCCAGGAGCAGAGGAACCACTGCGCCTTCACGTTCCTACCCAGCAGTCCCTTCAGTGCCCTTCTGTCCTGCTCAACTAGCTTCCTCTGCCTCCTTCTCCTGTGACTGAAAATGGCAGGCAGGGCTGCAGTGGGCTGTAGGGAGCCAGTGGGCGAATCTGTGGCGAGCTGCAGGCTGACCTGAGGAGAGTGGAGCTGAAACTTGCTGATCTGCCATGGAGAACAGAGCTGGGGAAGGGGAAGGACTAATGCAGGGCTGGACACAGGCGGGCTGGACACGCGACGTTAATGACCTGACTGGGAATAACAGAACATACAAGGACTTATATACAAAGACTAACAAGGGGCAACAAGTAACAGGCATCATCAAGGCCACCTGAGAAAGGAGACAGGAGCGTCAGGCAGGCAGAACGTAACAGATAATAGCGTCTCGTTGTAATGAGATTTCACATTTTTTACTCAAAATTCTTATCTAATTTTAACAAGAAACTGGGCAGATTTTATTTTGTCATGGGAGCAGCAATATGCTGATGTAATATTTAACTGGTGTTACATCAAATTGAGGGAGCATATGGTCTTAGTTTTTTAATGAGTTAATTTAACCTTTTGTAAATTAATAATGAATAACAGTAACAACTCGAAACTTTACAGAAAACAACGAAGCAAATTGTCGTTTGTACCAACTGAGGGCAGTAAACCCGAAGTGCAATCGCGTTTGTTCCTGAAAGCTGGAACAGCAAGTAACTTGTTGCGTTTTAAGACAATTTCGCTAGATGGCGCTCACAGCATTGTTCGTTCCTAATGCAGACCGTAAATGGGCAGCAATTTATTTCTTTTTATTGAGTTACATTATTTGTATTGAGTTTCTTAAAGTATCACTATTAATATTATCCAGTTTCCTGGAATAAGTAAGGCGGCAATCAAATTATCAGGGTCAGCGCCTGTCTGACTCCGTCCTTTGAGTCTTTTCCTTGTGTGTCCAGCAGCCATTACTGACCATCCTCTTTTTCGTCTCATTGTCTTTATCCCTAGTGTGTTATTTGTATTCTTGGCGCTTTGATTGGAGTTTCCCTAGTCTTGTGTTCATTAGTATGAGTTATTGCACCTGTTTCCGGTTTTCCCCGCACCGTTATTGGTTGATTGTCTGACGTTCCACACCTTGCCCCTCTCATTAGCCCAGCTGCCGTTTGTATCTTTATAGTTCTTTAGTCAGTCTACGTGTCTATGTTCCTGTCTGCTGTAAATCCCTGCTTGGTTTTCTAATCCTGGGGTCTGTACTACGAAGCGGGGTTACTGGATTATCGGGGTAACTTGTCGGAGTTAAGGTAGTCTGGTCAAAATGTAAGTGAATAAATATGGAGTCCATTTCAACTGTGGTACCTTAATTCCGACAAGTTACCTCGATAAGCCAGTAACCCCGCTTCGTAGTACAGACCACTGCTCCCCATTTAGCCCAGTTTCTTTGTTGTATTTCTTGTGGTGTCTTTAGTTTATTCTTATTTCTCCCAGTTTGTTTTTGACTGCTTGTGGTCTCTTTGTCGTTTATCCCTGTCTTCCGTTTCTTTAATAAACCCCTTTTTGTCAGAGTTGCCAGCGGATTGTCACCTTTATGCCTGCCCTATGCCCCGAGTCCGTAACACAAATGTCAGTAATGTCAGTTTTCTCAAAGACACTTAAAGCTTGATATCACAATACTCTATAGAGTGTTTGCGTTTCTTATAATTTATGTGTTATTTCATTAGTAGTATGCCTGCTGGAACTGCATGTAGCGTTGAGTTTCTTTTAAAACGCGTAATCATGTCATTGTAATGCTTCTCAATGGTTACTTCATGACACTAAGATTGACTGGTTGCTGACTGCAATATCTGCGATGCGCACCCCCCCCCCGTTCCATGCCTCGTCTCTTGCACGTAGCTTCCGGGATAGGCTCCGGACCCCCTAAGACCCAGAAGGACGAGCAGGTTGGAAAATGGATGGATGGATGGATGATTGCAATACATGTCGTGTATCATTACAAAATTCTGTATTAGTTCTTAGATTGATAACCTAAGAACCTGATTTTCTCTGTTGCTCCAAAGAGTCTTTTTTATTCCTATTAATCTTATGAACAGATAAGTCATACATTGTTTTATGGCCCCTATCATAACATGTCTAATGTGAAGTTTAATGCATTTTTATGACACTAATCTAAGTTGTATCAAATGGAAGATATTACATTTAGTATTGCGAAAAATTCCCATTCATCTGCTATAACCATCCATCCATTGCTAGATGGAGATTTTGCGTAAAACAGTGCGGACCTTTGCGAGTTTATATACCTGGGGGAATTTTATTGACTACAATTCACTAAACCTACAAATTAGGCCTACCTATATCAAAATAGAGTACAGACAGCAAACCTGTGGAAAAAAAAAAAACAAGAATCGAACCAGAGACACTGGAGGTGTGAGACCGCAGGGCTACGTGCCTGTTCATTCGTAGGCATTAATTATATTTCATGACTTCTGAGTATTAAACTCCTCCCCGTCCGGCATCTTCAGATTTCTTTAAAATGTGGCTCTAATCTTAAGATCGGCCACATCTCTGTATAGCAAACTAAAGGTTAATGTCGATTTTGGATGGCATGAACGGTTCTTTCACTCTATCACAAAAGGAAATTTCAACGGTCCTACCTCTAGATAGCTTCGGAAATGTGCTGCTGTTCCTTTTCAGCATAATTCTAGCGTCAGCGATAATACTACTTAATTTTTCGGTACTGATTTCAGTTATGCTGAATAAATCACTCCGCAGCGAAAATCGCTTCATGTACATGTTGAGTACCTGTGTCAGCGATATCTGTACTGGGGTTTCCTATTATTATGTGGGTGTCCTGAACGTCAGGGACAGCTATGACTCCCCAACGCGAACCTTTTATATCGCTCCGACATTTTTAGGCCTTTCTTATATGGCCATTTTAGCCGCACAGGCTGACAGGTATCATGCCGTTGTTTCCCCTTTTAAGTATTCCCAGAGAATGACACGCAGTCGTACACTTTTGGTCATTTTGGCTTATTGGGTTTACGCCTTTATCATCGTTGCGGTGAACAACCTGGTAACGGTGGGAGTCGCTAAAAGAGTTACTGGAATCGGCACGTTTGTGGGTAACATCTTCACTGTAATCATCATGATAGGCCTAAACATACGATTATTCTTCATTGCAAAGTATCAGTTGGAGAGGGAGCCCCCATCAATGGAAAGAGAACAAAAACGATCATCCGTGTATCTTATAATCATCGTGGCCGTGTTTTTCCTGTGCGCATGGTTGCCCATTTTCCTTCATATTATCGTATGTAACTTCGCCGGATCCACTTGTTACGCCTTTCAAAACGAGGGGACGGACCCTCTGCGCATTTTGCCCAGAGTAAATGCGGCCCTCACCCCGTTGTTGTACATTAGAGGTTGTCAGTCTTTGAGGAAAACGCTGTTTACCAAAATTTGGAGACCGCTATGCAATGACAGGGGGTAAGTAAGAGTGTTTGGAAAGAAGCATGTTTGTCTATCACCCTTTTTATATGGTTACTTCGCGACATACATGATGGTGTGTCCCCATCCATTTTCCAAACCGCTTATCCTACTGGGTCGCGGGGGGTCCGGAGCCTATCCCGCGCGGAAGCAAATGATGGTGTGTTACTGCTATTATTCACCATTAAATAATTATCTACCTTTATGAGGACAATTCCTGTCAATGCTGAATACACTAAATCGCTTAAATGTGATGCTTTATGTCCCAGTCTTTATCGCTTATCATCTTTGTGCCACATTTCTGCATGATTTCTGTGAAATCAAGAAGATAAATGCCACCATTTTTATTGAGCGCGGACAGGTGTTTCTGTATTATAAATGCGTCTTGAAAAAATACTTAGAATGTACAAAATTCCATCTGAAGGTCTGCGTGTATCTACGGAATTAATGTGTATAAACAGTATAAATGCACATAATATACTTTTCTTCTGTCCCGTTTTAGGGTGAGTGCGGAATAAAAACCCTGGATCCGCTGGACATTCGACCAACTTGCTGCAGAAAGTATAACAATCATAATCATTTGATTCATTTAAATATTTATGCCCAACACTAAAATATATCAACGAGCACACAGTTTATCAAGTTCCTCCAAGTACTAATTTGAAAGTTTGTTTAATTTTCGCCGTCCGAAGAAAACAAACGCTTCAAATGCTGTTGAGCGCTTAATACTTCTTTATCCTACTGTAAAATATGCCCTATATTAACATCAATAACTTTTTATTCCGCATTAAAACTGTTGTGTGGCTTACGAAAATAATATTCTTCTTGTTCAAGAGTGATAAGTTTATCAAATAGCTGTCTTTGGTTCGTATTGGAGAAGGCACATTGTACATTTTTATGTTTTTTTTGTTCTTTTTTGCTAATAAATAGCTATAAAACAACGCAATTTACACATTTGTATTGGGTATAACGCTGTTGCCTTACACCCCGAGGGCTGGGTGTGTGAATGGCGCCTGTGTCTGTCTGTCTGGGTGGGTAATGACTTTAAAAACCTGTTATTTTGACGTTGTGGGTCCCCACATGGGAAGATTCAATTTTATAAAAATCTGTGAATGCAATAAAAAAAAAACTAGAAATGTCAAAAGTCATATTTTGTTTGGTTACTTATGCATGGTTACGTGGTGGGTAGGGATGGATACGGGGTAAGGTTGCCATTGTTGGGATTAGGATTTTTCCGTAGACATGAATGGACGGTCCCCACAAAGATATGAATACAAACGTGTGCGTGTGGAGTTCACATGCTACAAAAATGTGGCGTGAGCGGGTATTCCGGATTTACTCCCAGAGTCCAAAGACACGCATCTCGGTTAATTGCTGTCTCCAAATTGTCCACATTGTGTAATGAACTCCGCCGCAGACTGGTATCTTCCGCATGGAAACTCCAGCCGTGTGGCTCCCACCCTGCTACCCTGACCGCAATAGCCAGTTAGGAAATATGGAACGTGCTGCAACAAAATATTAATGGTCACGCTATTAAATGACAGGAAAATGCTTTTCAGGTACTAGTCTACAAAGACGTGAGAAATATGGTGTCTGAAACTACAACTAACATTTTTTACCCTTATTCCACGACGCATGTGAAAAAGTTTATCTGATATAGTTTGAATTGTTATAGGTCTACGTATGTGACTATACTACATGTGAATATATGTAATTATATGTGACTATACGTATGTGACTGTATACTACATGTGAAAATATATGTGACTACGTATTTGACTACGTATGTGCCTACATGTAACAATATTACATGTGAATATACGTATGTGACTATACTACATGTGACTATACTACATTGCACTATAAACAGCTTTATTACTTGTACAGGCTAAATGTTCTGGTATGCCATGTCACATTAGAGATCTTAATTTAAGATGTTCCGTTTTCTTTTATTCTGGACATTTAAGGAACGTACAACTACACAGAGAGCTAGCAAATGAAAGATGTTTTTAAATATATAAAGAAAAAAGCAGAAGAAAGGTTAAGCATCTCAGTCGTTGCCGAAATGTTTGTGTTTCCGTTACAGTTTTTGTATTTAACAAAACTTGTATTCATGTACTGTATTTTGTATTTAACTTTTCTTGTATTCATGTACTGTTTTCATGGCGTATCAAATAAAATGTAACACCGACCACCGTAATTTTCAATTTCTGTTCATGGAATTACAAAATTATTTCAAATAATTTTCGAAAAATATTCAAAAATGGAAGCGAAAATTCGTCGACGTCGACTTGGAATTTTCTTCTACGAAAAGTATAGCAGTGGACTTAACTGCCTATCAATTATCCCAGTTCATTATTTAGCATAGAATCAGACAGTCGCGATAGCAATATTTTTGCACTGTTTTTTATCCTGTTTAATGTACTTTTCGATGACAAGGCCAATTGTTCACAGTAGCGAGGCTGAAAATGCAGATATGCTGCATTATTTCTATAACTATGGGCATAATAGGTCAAGTTATTTGTGACGACAGACAAAAACACGTGCAGTGGTGTTCCATTTCGAACAGTAATTGTGTTACAGATAATCCTGTTATATCTTACTATTTATAAATGTCTATTATATATGGTTCACATGGTAACCTAAACAGAGAGAAAACACAATCTACTTAACATTAAACGAATGCATCAAATGAAATACAATGAGCGGTACAAAATCACGTAATCGTCGCTTCATCATAACAGTTATTGATGGGTATAGGCATCGTTCCAATTAATGTTAATGGTGGGATAAAGGAGAAATAACTGAATTAACGAAATAATTACGTGAATGTGTGCAGTATAGGCGTGCAGTCGGGAAAGCGGGCAACTGCGAGTGAGACGCACAGCCTACACGATGTTAAATGTAAAATATTCAGTAAAACGGGCCTATGTACATAAAAATAAGTGAACATATGACAATATATGCATAACTAAATGGTATTTTTAAAGCACGTTTATGTAAAAGGAATATTTTTTAAAATTTAAAATAGGAGATATACTATGTTAATTCATGTTGTTTCCTTCAAGTCGAGGTGTTTGATTTTCGTACAGGCCTAACTGTCGTTTTTACGCATTGATATATGGGATGAAATTAATGCATAGCAAGCTAGGGCATGCCGATTCTAAGGGGGGTTCACCAAAGCGCAAATTTTAGATAGCAAAGCAGTTGAATTGCGCCGCCCTTCTGTGCATAGAGAGTATACATTTTGCGCCATTCTGTATTTCCTGAGCAGTTTCAGGGTGTAGTTTACATGGTAACCGCGGGGTGTCAGGGGAGCCCTTTAGTAGTCTACGTCTGTAATGCCGCAATGTTCGTGTTTTGTCGGTGGCATGTATTATTTTCTGGGAATAAAAACTGAAATAGCTTGTGAATTCCTGAGATACAAACAGAAATAAAATTACTAACATTTAAACAAATGGTTATAATTATGGTTATACATAGGACACACTATCCAAACAATGTAAGTACTGGTTTGACACGTAGGCCTAATTAAAGGGAGAACTGGGATGATGTTCACGTGAGAGAGAAATATATATATATATATATACAGCTCTCTCTCTCTCTCTCTCTCTATATATATATATATATATATATATATATCAATTATCACAATGGCAGTGTGTATTCACTGCTGATATACATAGGCCGAGTACATCCCCAATTGTTTTACAGCTGTCTATTATTATGGAGAAAGCCTGAAAATTCAAAGGAATGACTTGCATTTTATGTATTTATGGTTAATTGTCTAACACTGCCATTATACGACAGAGTGTAAGCATGAGGGAGAGTCTGTGTATATTGCAAATAAGCATGTTGATATTAGGCAGAGATGAGAATTACTACATTGCTAACATTAGCGACATACTGTAGACCACCAAATTATTGTACAGATCACGCACTGAGATTGGCATTTTTATAGGGGTGTAAACAATTAAGGTTGTCTGAGGACGTTGTTGGGGGAAGGGAGCTAGTGGGATCCTCTGTTCACTTCCCTTAACATCTGGTACAGGGGTCGTGTGGTTAGCTTTACCATTCCCTTATTACGTACAGCCTGTGTTACTGCGCTAAGGCATGTATATGTGCTGCAAAATACAATCAGCATAAGTGCAATTAAGTAGATAGTCTGTAATGAATTTTCTGGTTAAGTTTCCACAAACGCATGGCTAAAATGGACTACCAAATATCAGGGTGTCAAGCGGAAAAACATAATACACATGAACTGACCAAAATTTCACATTTCATTCATTGACTCATTCTGATTAAATACATACATCTAACGAATACTGATACATTCTTTTTTCCGCTGGGCCTGTGCTTTTGCGATATTACATGTCTGTCGTTTACAACATACGAATGTCGAGAATAGTGCAGATGAACATATATACATGGTAGAATTATATATAGAAAACCATAAATATATTTTCATTGCAGATTAAATAAATACGTGGCGCGGCAGTACATCCGATTATACTTCTGTTTCGAAAAGACAACGTGAATGAAATTATTCTAGCTGAACGATAATGATGGTGATGATGTTTAGACTGGCTTGTTTGCAA
Organism: Isichthys henryi; assembly: GCA_026776945.1. NCBI lineage: Eukaryota > Metazoa > Chordata > Actinopteri > Osteoglossiformes > Mormyridae > Isichthys > Isichthys henryi. The sequence continues at coordinate 34,422,532 of JAODJX010000042.1, forward strand.
AACTGGAACGAGTGGGGAAGGAAGATCGGCGAGGAAAAAACACACTGGGCTGATGTTTTTCTCCCCTTTCTTCCTTTTCGGTTGGCTTCTATTCAAATTTGGGTCAGGGGTGAGAGCTCGACGTCACAAGCTTGCAAGATGGCGCTCGAAAGGCTGTGAGATGAGAAAGGGTGGTGAATCGAGGACGCTCCTACCGACGTTAAAGGTATCAAAATGCAATCCGGGCTGTTTGTTAAATCTAAGGAGGCTTGCTGTGATCTGTCGCCGGCGTTTCTCAATCGATGCAGCTTTTCTTTTGACCTGGGATTTCTTCTAAAAATGCGCTTCCATTGCGTGCCAACAAAAACGGGGATTCGCCTGCATAGTGCCTACCCTTAGACCCAGTAATACCAGCTTGGCAAGATCGTTTTTGTCTAACTATTGGGGAAACGTCAACAGTATGGGAATTAAGCAGATGCAACGCGGTTTTTGCAATGGTAAATTTTAGCTAATACGCGTTCCTTTTATTATACATGTATATCTTTGACAGTATCAGGACATACCCAGGTTAGTTTATTCCCGGGGAGGGGGGTGGGGACACACACACACACACACACACACACAAAATAATGGGCAAATGCTTAGGCGAACTGACCAAATCGCTATCTGAAGAAATTGAAATGAGCCTTCTCTCTCTTTTTTTAACAAAATAACAAGGGGTTTGAAGTAAATGCTTTCATTTTTTGTGTAAAAGCTTATGTACAGTGCGGTTCGATTCCCCGGATTGGATCATGTAGACGAATAAAGAGCATGTAAATTGTTTTTGCAATTGTCTTGCGAAAGATTCAGAAAAGGAATTCAGTTAATTAAAAATAGATTAATTGATTAGCCTGGTTATTCGTCTTATGGACGCTTTTTTGGAATCAGGTAAAGTACGGAGGCTTATTTTGATGTTTTATCACCTTATGAGTTGTTTTTGAATGGGATGCTTCTTTGTATTTATCGTATTCCGATTAATGGTCTTTATATTTTGAATTTCTGTGAGGTCTCCAGGTTTAATTGGAATGCTGTAGTGACTATTTCAGTGTTATGTATGGGTAGTCGTTTGTATTGCGACCTTTCGTTTAAATTTCACCAGCCCTCCGGCGTTTCTCGCTGGCTAAACTAGTATTTTCTGTATTTTAAAAACGCCCTGGGTATATCTTGGGGATTGAATCTGACGGAATAACTTGCATGTGTTTGTTTTTTTTTATTTCTTTGTTCCTTTGGGACAGTTATAAGGGTTTTTTGTCACTTTCCATACAGAAGGTCACAATGTTTTAACTAAGATTACACGCGTTAACTATCTACTTGGTGAGAATTGAAGGCGATCGCAATGATTGACCGGTTTTTTTTTTTTTTTTTGTGGGGGGGGGTCACTTTGGGGGAGAATTGTTAATGTAAAGTTTTATTATGGGTGGAAAACGGGTTGGTGTTTGTTTTTTTTGGGGTAGTTATTGCTATGGTTTTAGTGTGTGTAAAATTACCGGAAGGT
>JAODJX010000042.1:34424144-34445120 GCA_026776945.1 Isichthys henryi
TAAAAAACAACACCCGACATAAACAACCAACCGCTCACAATTCCACGCCACCGAAAACATTGACCGCTTTTTTTATTTTTTTCTGCGGGGGGCGCCCACTTTGGAGGAGAATTGTACATCTAACGATTTATTCTGCATGAAAACCGGATTGAAGAGTAGTGTTTTTGGGGAAGTACTTGCTCTGAATATCTGCTCTGTAAAATGACCTGAAGAGTTGCTGATTACGAGTGACCATTGCTCAATTATATTGACTAAAAAAAAAAAAAAGATTGCCACACAATGCTGTGGAAAAGAAAAATAGGATTTGCGTGAAATGATTCTTAGATTTAAAATGTATGTACGTTTGGACGAATCATAAAGCAATTTTAACTTTTGTTCATATTGGTAGGTAATAGTAGTTAATCCAGTACTGGTCTTAAAGGAATACCCAGCATTCTTTGAAGGCTTCAGCATTGCTTAGCATGGGGTTCTTGGGTTAGTTGCTGCTCCTGTATATATGCCATTATTTGGCCTAACCAGTCACTTGATTAGTTACATGCTCAAATTGAATAATAATCAGGATTTAAATAAACTGAATTAACGCTTGCCTTTTTTTTTTTTTTATAGAGCTGAGCAGGCAACGATTTTCAAAATGCATGTCTTTGACCACGCAAATTCTGAAATAGGAATCAGTCATCTGTAGGCCTTAAAATGTCGCCGTTCATTTTGATTTTTATTCACTCAGTCATATACATGGTATTCTGGAAACTGTTAAGTAGTAAAATCCAATTTGTCGTATGCACAAAGCTGGTGCAATGGTCAGGATTTAATAATTAAAAAGTAATTTAAAAATAATTAAAAGGCGAGTGTTAGTTGGTGTGTATTTTGTGGAAATGAGAACTTGCACAGAAGCTCTGAAATGGTTGAGCAGGATACGGGGGGCGTGTCCTTCCCCCTCCTGCATGCTTTGGGGGGAAATCCTCGTATTTACTGCTGAACTTGGGGTACCTCAGTGACTCTCCTGAATCTGGTTCTGAGTGTAGGTGTACAATCCACAACCTGTCGACATGCTGCAGCCCACCTGTCTTCTACCATCAAATATAACCCCCAACCACAGCCCCCAGTTGATTATTGGGCCTTTATAAGTGTGAGTTTTTGTCAGCATTATATTGGGTTACACTAAGACAACCTTGTACATTATTTAGTCTCTCAGGGAGCCCAGTTAGTTGGTGTAGTGCATAGTGTGTATATGTGTTATCTCTGTCAGATTGGACAATGTTCCTGAAGCGGTTTGTGTAAGAAACCGACCTGAAGGTATCATCCTGCTTGATGAAAAGAAAAGGAAGCAAATGGCAGAAGGTAGCACTTTGCTACCAAGGAGATTAATTTTCATTTTCTTTGGGATGAAAATGCATGTAGGTGGCAGTTAGGTTGCTGTGCTTGAGAGCGTCTTGGCCTCGTGATGACATGAAATTTGTAGTGATGGCCAATTTGGATTCAATGTCCTGTATTAATTGTGATTTATAGTATTGCAGTAATGTTCATGCCCAGTGTGGTTCTTGTTTATAATAATTTTTTTTTATGCTCGTAATCTATTAGCAAGTATAATTTCTCTCGGTCGGCTACCTTGTCTGTTCGATTCTGCGGAGGGTTGCATCGATGGCAAAGGTTACTGACTGTTGGTTACATTTGATTATTATTTTTCAAGGTTTTGGAGTCGGGTGCATGTTGTTGTGCCCTTGAGAACCAGCGCGCTAATAAATGGTCCAGATATTTTGCTGCCTTAATTCACGTTTAATATACTGCCCTGGCCAGTGCAATACGCTTCTGTAGCTATAGATTTTGAAAAACAAAAAGTCATCTGGATTGTCGTTCCTGGTATTACTCTGCCCAGCCAGTCTCTCCTTGACATTAATTGATGATCGAACCCATTGCTTATGCTGACAACCATACAGTTACAGAAACAACATTCCTGTAACTAACATTTAAAATATTAAAATGAGTCAGTAGGGCTCTTTTCGGGTATTCGGATTATATACTATCATGGGTTTGTCTTTGTGCAGTAATTACCCAGTGTAATGTTTTAGTCACACATTGATTGATGTTCTGTATGATTAGTTATGTTTGGATGACTGTGAGAGCGTTTATAGCATGGCAGGAATGCCTCGTCTTTGTCTCTACGTTGAACTTTAATGGCACCGATATTGAGTGTATGCTTTGTGTGTGGTGTTCTATGGAAATGTCTGAATATTCTGAAGAGCCAGTGAAGACCTTTCTTAATTGCCCGGTTTGGTTTTATTTTGAAATCTTGGTTTTGGTCAAAAACAGGACATTATGCCACAAAATGTCTGTCCGCCAGATTAATTTGAAATAGTCCTGGTGTCTTTCCGAAGTGGAAGTACAGTGTCTGTCTCCCTCGTCAGTGTGTCACTGCTTGGAGCTGTCTTGGTGGTAAATGGGAATGAAGATGGGTTTTTGGGGATGTGGTCAGTGTTCTCCAGGGGGCAGTTTTGTAAGCACGAATGGAATCGTTTAGGGGGAGGGGGGTCATGTACAGAGAAGCATGGGCTTGCAGGAAGTACTGGCTGATCGTTTGGGGGGTGGGGGGGGGGCTCCCCCATTGTGCAGCGATTGACTCGCCGGTGTATGTTCCTCCCGCCCGCTGTGTGCCCTGTAGCCTCCTTTTTGCCCTGGCTCGTGGCCGCTCCCCAGGACGTGCGGGGAGGCCGGCTGCCCCGCCTGATGCAGCGGCACCGCGGCTGGAATGCGGAGTGTGTGCAGTGCCTAAGGAGGCTACGTGACAGAGCTGCTGGGCGGGTGGCAGAGCCGGCTGGCGCGCCCCAGCCGAGGGTTTATTTTTTTCTGCCGCGCCTCATGCCACCCACTGGCTTTGTGCATCAGGCCTCTGTTTGTGTCCCAAACCCGCTCCGCAGCCCGGCAAGGAGGGATGACCAGGCACGCTGGAAATTTGCGAGCTAATTGAAGAGCTCTCGCCTTTCCCCATCGTGTAAGTGATGGATTTCCTAATCTCCCTTGAAGTCTGGGGTCATTGCACCCGCTCGCTCGCCGTAATTTATTCCCTGCTTCCAGGGGGGGCTCGCCGCCCGACAGGGCCCTTTGAGCTTTGGAAACAGCATACTTTTATAGGTTATTGATTGGCTGACAAGTGGTTTTATTTTTTTCTCCAGGGAATTAGCAGTCTAGGTGAGGAGTTTTTAAAAATCCTGAGAGGGCCCAGGTGGACCGGGGCGAGCCGTCCCTCTAGGGTAGGGGAGTGAGGCAGCCCCCGTCCTGGCAATGGGCAGGGACACATACTTTGCTCTCCCTACCCTCCCCCGTGTGCTAGCCTCAGTCGAGTAGCCGTAGGGCATCAGATACTTCACCCGCCTCTGCCTCGGGTTTCACATGACTGGGCTGCTGGACTTTGCCTCTTCTATCCCCCCACCCCCAGTATGCAGTCTCTTCTGTTAGGGGCTCTGTGCCTTTAGCATACCCAGCACAGAAGTGTGCTATGGTAGTCTTACTAGAAGTATAGGGATTGCAGAAACAGACATATTGCTGCTGGTGGCAGCTTTGAGGCGGTTTACACTCAGGGCTGGGGTGCATAAGGGAGTGAGCTTTGCGTGTCCATGCTGGTGGTCGTTCCCTGTACATTGTGAAAGCTGCGGCTTTGTTTTAAATTTACTTTACCAATTGCCTTCAATATCAGAGATCTCACTCTGCTGTTGAGGCACATGCCTGGTCAGCACTGGGGAACAATGTGTTGTATGTTTCTAACTCAGCCGTAGCTGATGTCTGTGCCCGTGTGAATTCATCTGCACTCAGGTCAGGATTAGCCTTTTCATTTCTGTACTGCAGACCAGCAGGGCAGCTGGAGTGATGGCGTTAGATAAGGGGGGTTGGCTGTTGTATTTTTACTCCTCCTCCTCCCCCCCCCCCCAGCACTCTTGAGCAGTAACATCAAACTTGGAAGTTTTTTTTAAATTTAATCTTATTTATTTGCCTTCCTGTGATCTCCCATTTGAGGGGGAATGGAGTCTGTTAGGAATCTCCTGACAGACGAAGCTCAGGGCTCCTCATGCCTGGACTTGAAGGAGTACGGAGTTGAGCTGCTGAGTGTGTCGCTCTGGCCCGGCTCAGCGCTAACGTCTCTCTGAGTGTTCAGGCTCCCAGCGCGAGCTTCCCTCCGTAGTACGTCCTTCCACACCCCTGGAGCTCGGCAAAGCCGCTGCACGTGCCCTCCTTACATTGTGTGCTCTGTTTTTCTGTAGAGCGGCCGCGATGACTTGATTAAACTCGTTTTTAAAAAAAAAAAAAAAAAAAAACATTGATTTTAAAATTTGCATTCTCGATTACTCGGCAATTTGGAGGAAGGAAGCTGGAAAATAGCAGATGAGGGTTCAAAAATAGATGGCGAAAGCACTTTACATTAAAGCTAAATGAAAAGACAGTCTGTCAGTACGGCAAAGCAGGAATATCACAACAGCACGACTGCGATTCCCTTTAGCCTCTTGGAGTAACCTAGTCTTTGTCTTCATTTTGACTTAAATAATTTAGCTTAATTTATTTTCTACAATTCCTGTATCTCAGGATAATTGCCTCATCACTTAGCCTCATAGTCTTACATAATATGGTTCACAATAAGCATCTAATATTTCTTAATTAACCATTCTATATATTATTTGTTGGCAAATGGAACTTATCTGCAAATGCAGTCTGCCAAGTTGGTAGTTTTACCCCAAGACAAAGCAGTGCTGACTAATCACTTGCTTTTGCTAAATATCGTCTCTATGTAATCCAAAATATTTGCATACAGCAAAAGACGATGTCTCTTTTCATGATCAGTTGTTGTTTGCTTTTCTCCTCACTAACGTTTGAGGAGCAGTCACAGCTCGTGCGAAAGCCGCTGCAGTAAAACTTCAAATTGATTTTATTATTTATTTAATTTATTTGAACATATAATCTTGGAAATCAACATTAAAATTGCAAAAAGTTTTTGGGTTCCTGTCACAGTAAAAATGTTTGTGCATTTCTTGTCTTAAAAATGTATTGAATTGAATTATCCCAGCTGACTACCGATGTGATCATTGCATGTGTATAACATGCAGTGTTGACATCACACAGGGTGCTGACTTAGTACCGAGGGCGGCACAGTGGTGCATCGGGTAGCGCTGTATATAGAGCAGTATAAATTGGATACCCAACACTGGCTCCTGAGGGCAGCAATGGTATATTGACTTTTTCCTGTGACACAGCTGTTAATTGATTAATCTTGCAATAGAAATTTGCCTTATCCAGTGTTTAGAGAGATGCGGCTTCTCAAACCTCAAGCTCCTTAGGAGCTTGGTGGTCTCCCTGAACCCATGAATATTAAGAGGTCTTGGCCAAAACCTGCTCTGTCATCCTGTCCTGAAGTTTTAGCATGATTAGCCCTTTTAACTTTCATAGAACAGTTTCTCTACAATTAAGTACAGCCGCTCCTCTACTTACGAACTTTCAGACATACGAACGAAGAGCACTAAGTCCAAATCATGTTCACTGGGCTCCCTTTTCCTGTCCGCAACATCGATTTTTTTATTTTTATTTTTTTTTTTTCTGTGCGCCACACAGCGTAGCGTGCCTGCTCCCAGCATCCTAGTTCTTAGTACTTGCGTGTACCCTTAAAATGACGTTGAATAACCACTTACGAACATTTCAAGTTATGAACGGCCGTAAGTAGAGAAGCGTCTGTATATCCTAATAGTGTATTTTAAAATAATGGATGTGAATCGTTGGCCCCAAGGCGATTCGATTTCATGCATCAGATCTTTCATTTTTTTCTGGGATTTGATTAATAGATTATTTTGATCACCTAAAGTGAAAAGTTTTTTACCTTCACCAAAAAAAAATTTATAAAAACCCTCACAAATATGACCATGGGACGTTAAATTCAAACTCTGACTGGGACTGAGATATTTTGTTTAATATCGTTGATGCTGAATAGTCTCTAGCTCTGGTGTTGCTAACTTAGAATATTAGTAAAGTTTAAATATCAGCCAAAGATTGTCATGGCATGAGAGAGAGCATTCTGTGCTACATAACAACCGCAAGTTTCAGAAAAGCATCTTAGCACAAAGATTATCAGGTAGTGTGTCCTTTACAAATGTCAATTGTCAATGAATCTTCCACAGTATTCAATGTTTTGGAAATTAGCCTGCCGGTGCTGCTACTTTGCACGTCTTCCTGCAGCATGTTGGCGTGAGAGCCTGCATCCCATGAGCAGAAATATCCTTTTTGAGGATTTTGTAGCCAAAAGTCGATTATAATGAATTTTGATGTTACAATTCAATGCAGCTGAATTGCCCCCTATCAATTTATCATGATTTACTTGTGCTTAAAATCATAAGATTCCACAGAATTTGTTTCCCTACTATTTACCGGAAAAATAATTGCTAAGTTATTCAAATATTGCTTTTTTCAATCCCCACTCCTTGTATTTTAATTATTTCTCCATATGAATAACGCAAAGTTTATCAAAAAGAACATCATTGTTTTGTAGTGATGAAATATTCCTTTGTGATAAACGTTTTGTATCTCCAGCATAATTTTTGGTCATGATGAAAGCAGCAGTTAGTTGATTCAACTGGAGATGTTAGAAATATCAAAACCAGATTTTATTGCTTAGACAAAAGAAATGGAATAATCATTGATCCTCTGGATTGCAAATTCAGGTTTTTATTTGGAAAGTATTTTTTTTCCTTCTATTGGTAATTTCATTTCCGGTCTTATTGCAGTCTAATGGCAGCAGATGTCACACAAAAATCTAGAAAGCTTATAAATGGAAAAAGATGCATTGGATGAGTCTAATCTGGTTATTTAATTGGTAAATTTTGTGTTTTTTCTTACCCATCCCATGCAAGGTCCATATTTCCTTGTTTAAACTAGAAACTTCTTGTATAAAAAAGAACACTGGTTTTTATTCTGTCGGCATTTCTATGGATTTCAGCTGGTTTGTGATGCTGTTTTACTCCTAATATCATCCAGCTCACTTAAACAGGTAACTCTGAATGTCCTGTAGCTTGTGACTGTGTGTTTATGTGGGAGCTCCCTGTTTGCTGGTAATATGTAAGGCGTACACCTGTCTCAGGCCTGTGCTTTCAGTCAGGGGCCTATTTGGTTAAGCATGGCTGGAGCATAGACAGGTATAAGCTCGCCATACATCATTGTCGTCATCAGTTCCAGGAAGCCTGGTGGCTTTCACCGTACTGCTTAGTTCGTCTGTTTGTGCCTTAGCATGTGTGTCCGTGTGCTTGTGACCTGTTATACGCGTAAGTGGTTGCTCTGTACATTGTTTATCATTTGATATAAATTTGATTATAATGACCTTGCTGTTAGTGTAGGAATTCTGCACTGAATTCTGAAAAGAATTACTAGGTTAAATGGTACTGGATGCTCTGATTGCTCACACGTTTCTGTATTTTGACCCAATGCTGGTTATAGCTCAGTAATGACCTGGTCATACTAAGAGCGTGTGCTCCTTTCCCCTCACCCCTGGACTTTTACTGCCTCCACTCTTCACCCTCCCCCTGAGATCCTGCTCTGAATGAGCAATTGACCAGCTTGGGCTCCTTTTGGATTCCCTCTGCTCAGACACACCTTTCTTCGCATGGAAAAGCGTATTCCGAAGGACGGTTAGCTCATGATGACCTTCAGCAGTGTATATAGCCCAGAGTCCTATCCAGACCTTTCTATCTGGGCTGGATCCAGTAAGCCTACTTTACAATGCATGTACTAAATAATGGAGAACCTACATACGACTTGCATGTTTTAGTCAGACTTGGGCCTTATAAGAGGTTTGCAATTCCAGAAGGTTTGGCAATTATGAAGCATTAATTAGGCTGGGAAACAGTACATGGAACAGCGTGGGATGCTTGTCTTGTGGCAGTATATCCCTTGTTTATGTGTTAGCATGCATGCTTTGTTGGAAGTGTTTTACTCAAGGTATGTTGGGATGCTTGCAAGCTAGTGTCGGGTGTCTGCCTGTATATTCTTCTGAGCATCGGAGGAACTGGCAAGCTGTCCATTCTCATATCATAACGGCTGGGAATGTGAGCCATGCCGTGTTGTCTGGTAGTTATCAAGCTATGGTGCAGTTCTACCAAATTCTGGATCCACCATTTTGATTTGGCTGCGCTAGCTGTCGAGTACTAGCTGATCAGCTGCTGCGACTTCCTTAAACTGGAATAATTCTTTTGAATGAGTGCAGATACAAGTATTTATTGATTTAAATGATTTTGATTTCTGGTCTGCCTGCTGTCCCACACAAGCTTTATGTATAATTTCACCCATTATTACTTTTACTAGTTAAAAATAGCCATAACTAAAAATCAACTGTCAGCTTTCTGACACATCTGTAATCCAATCAAGAGAAAAATGTAATCTTGTTAATATTAGAAGCAAACAAGGTGTAGCTATTTAAAGACAGCCATGTATGAACTGCCTTATGTGAGATTTGCCATACTTACTGCTGATGTTGTCATTGATAGGTTTGGAATAAGTGCTGTATTACCACCAGCTGGGTATTTATAGTCACTCACAAGACTGTGCCCCGCTTGGGTAACAGCAGTGCAGTCAAAAGAAGGTCTTGTCTGAAAATCAGAAGGCTGAATTCCAAGATAAGGGCTCAATGAGACACTCTTCCTACAGGACGATTCCCTTTGATAGGAGCCAGAGGTCAGGTAGGGCGGTGCAGCTCCCAGAGTGCGCAGGACCCCGGCTCTGGTATTCCGCATTTCCGGGTGCAGAGGGGGAATCGTAGTGCAGAACTGGGTTCTGGCAAAGGACGTATGACAGGTCAGGTTGTGTTAATTTGCATGCAATCCTGCTGCTGGTTTTAATGTGTAAGTTTAATTCTCGATTGACATGGTTATTCAGGTTTGTATTTAATTCTTCTATGGATTTTTAATATTTGCATTTTATATGAAATTACTGTGTTTTTCCTTTTATAATGGGGGATCCTTGGAATACGGTATCTTTTTGGCTGTAGGATAGATTAAACAGTCTTAAATACTGTTATGATCCTTCCCTTCAGTTGCGTCCCAACCCTAGACTGGGGATCGTAACTACACACATACTCTTCCTGTATTGAAATTATTTATAAAGCTTATGATTGATTTTTATGTATTTATACATATGGTTGAATTAGGTGAAGTTAGTAATGACTTGCAGGAATTTTGAGCTGGTAAAATATTTCTTGATGCCACCGTGAGCTTCTGGCCAGAAGAAGTCATGCTTTAAGTGGTAGGATGACATGAAAGAAACTAGTGAAATTTTGAGTTGAGTTTTATCTTGACTATCTTTTAGTTAGACAACGTGTCCTTTGTACTCTTGTGCGGTGGGGGTTTAGCTAAGCAACATGCGTCCATTTCTAGATAGCTGTACATCATGATAGTGTTGGGCTTTCATTATATCATGCATATAAAGTTAGTGAGGACTTTCTCTCTGGCAGTCGTTTAGGCTCATTCACATGAGCACATCTGAGCTGAGACACTTGGTTTTCCGGGGGCAGGATCCAGGTGATGTCGCGGAAACCCTGAGTTAATGTGGCCCTCGGGCCTTGGCCGACTTCTGATCTATGAGGTTATCTCATGTTGCCTGGTGCCAAACCATCCCCCTCTGCAGGTCGCTCTGAAAACAAAGAGCTTAATGGGAATTAAGGCACTGGTTTGGTGGGTGGGACGCGTTTGTCACCCCCACCCCCCATTCACTCTCTTTGAGGTGGACTAGACTGTCATCCTCGAGCACATTGCCAAGGACGTGTTTTGCCAAATGCAAATGGCGCAGCAAGCCGTGGCCTGCCGAGGCGGTAGTCAGAATGGGATCAGGTGGTACTTTAGTGCTGGGGGCCACACCCATCCCTGCCCCGTGCGCTGCTTTCCCAGATCAGGTTGCCACTAATCCCTCACACGGCCTTTTAGCAGTCTCCATCCCCCACAGGCGAACAATGGGGCCCGCCTGGCCCTTTGACATGAGCAGGGCATAATGAATGGCTGAGGAGCATTCCTGGAGCACCCCGAATAACGATAGATGTGCTCCTGCGTGGGACATGGCGGGGGAAGAGATGAAACAAGTAACATTTAGCAAAGTGCCCTTTCCCTCCTTAAGGGGTGGAGACGCGTGTCAGGCGCAGCTCAATGTGTGTGATCACGCAGTTCGAGGGGGTGGTGGAAGGCCTGATCTTTAAAAGCTGCCTTAGGTGTTGCGTCTGGTTATCTGCCATACCAGTATCTCTTGGCTCTGTGAGGAATTATTGGCTCTTGATAGCCTGGCCCCCTGCCCAGGGTGTTCCATTGCCTGGTGCCTTGTGGATCCTGGCATGTGACCCTGTACTGAATAAGCAGTTGGAAGGTGGATGAGTGATAACTTAGTATCTGCATATCTCGATAGTTTGAACTAGCTGTGGACTCGTAGTCCCAGTAACTGACTTCCTGGGGCACTTTATCCACCACTATGCATGTTTTCAGCGACTCGTTCAAATGGAATGGGAGGACCGAGGCATGGATGGGAATGTGATAAGGACAATGATCTGAACGTTTTTTCGAACAGATTCTTTTTTCTAAGAAGCTGTCACAAGAAATTCTTCTGGTCAGGACCGGACAATCCTATATATGGGTGCCAACTTGCCAACCAGTTTCACTCTGCTTGAGACGGGGCACCAGCAGTGATTCTCATCTATGGTGCAATGGCTACGATCAGTCCTGCATTTGGTGGCTGCTGGCAGCATTGTGCTGGTTAACAAATGTATGAGTCTCCTTTCATATATACCTGTACTCTCAATTTAGTATAAATGAAAATACATGGATTATTTTAGCAATTGCTACATCCAATTATACTGCAAGGTTTTGAAGTCACTTTTGATTTGTTTGAAGTAGTTTTTGGTCCGGTTCAACTTAAATTTTCATTTAAAGTGGCCTTTCTGGGATACTCGTAGCTGTTCAGCTCTGACCTGATTCTCCTATCTTTCTGCTCTAGGTTGTGTGGATGTAGGAAGACAAGGTTGAAATGGAACTGCCAAATCATGCCAAACAATTGCTGCTGCAACTAAATCAACAGCGAGCCAAAGGCTTCCTGTGCGATGTGATTATCGTTGTGGAAAACGCCCTCTTCCGGGCACACAAGAACATCCTGGCTGCCAGCAGCATTTACTTCAAGTCACTCGTGCTCCATGACAACCTGATCAACCTGGACACAGAGATGGTCAACCCATCTGTGTTCCGGCAGATACTGGACTTCATCTATACAGGGAAGCTTCTGTCCTCAGACCAGGCCAACGAGCAGAACTTCAATGCCCTCTTGACGGCGGCAAGCTACCTCCAGCTCCACGACCTGGCGGCCTTGTGTAGAAAGAAGCTGAAGCGCAACGGGAAAGCCCTGCCCGGCAAGCCCGCTACACCCTGTGTTGGGCGACCCCTCCGGAACCAGCGACTAGCCTCCACACCTGTCACCCAAAACCGGTTCCCAGGCACAACAGAGTGTGAGAAGAAGCCGTCGGATGAGCTGCTGAAGGACAAGCTGTCTGATGATGAGCTGTTCATCAGTGGCCCCCTGCACCAGGCCTCCATCAACTCCCTCCATTGCTCAGTTGGCAAGAATGGAAGCAACGGCAGCAACGGTAACATCAGCAGTGCTAGTGGTGGAGACCAGGAGCTTGGCCTGGACTTGTCCAAAAAGAGTCCATCAGCGGGCACTGCCACTGAGGAGGTGAGTCCCAACAGCCACTCCCAGGAATCCCCTGAATCTGCCTCAGTATCCACAACCAACAGTGCCTCATTCGAAGACTCAGCCACCAACCCCCAAAGCCTGGACAGTGCGGAGCCTATGGACGTAGGGGGTGTCGGTGGCTGTGAGGAAAGCAAGCCTGTCCTGGAGCCTGTCCATACCCGCAAGAGTTCCCGACAGGTTGCACGCAAGAAGGAATGGCCCAAGAGAGAGGCGGGGGGCAAGGGCGAGGAGCGGGCTGTGCCCAATGGCGTCATTGTCGGGCCTGAGGCTGGGGAGCATCGCTCGGGTAGTAGTGGCAGTGGTGGTGCAGGCAGTGGCAGCAGCTTCGCTTCAGACCATTCCTTCCCATGTAAAGAGGAGGAGGAGGAGGTAGAGAACGGGCAGGAGCACAGCGAAGACAGCGGCCACAGTGATGGCGAAGGCAGTCATCCCAGCGCCAACTACGTGTACCGGCAGGAAGGCTTCGAACCAGCCTTTGGGGACAACTTGTACGTCTGCATCCCATGCGGCAAAGGCTTTCCCAGTTCGGAGCAGCTCAATGCCCATGTGGAGACGCACACAGAGGAGGAGCTCTACATCAAGGAGGAGGCTGCTTATGTAAAAGAGGAGGAGGCTGAGGAGGAGGCAGAGGACCTGTCTGCACCCACAGCACCCACTGGCTTTGGGGCCGAGCCTCGGCCGTTTAAGTGCTCGGTGTGCAGCAAGAGCTATAAAGACCCAGCTACATTGCGGCAGCATGAGAAGACGCACTGGCTGACTAGGCCCTTCCCCTGCAACATCTGCGGCAAGATGTTCACGCAGCGCGGCACCATGACACGCCACATGCGCAGCCACCTGGGCTTGAAGCCGTTCGCCTGCGAGGAATGCGGCATGCGCTTCACGCGCCAGTACCGCCTGACGGAGCACATGCGCGTGCACTCGGGTGAGAAGCCCTACGAGTGCCAGCTGTGTGGCGGCAAGTTCACCCAGCAGCGCAACCTCATCAGCCACCTGCGCATGCATACCTCGCCCACGTAGAAGCCAAAGACGCCGCTGTCGCCACTCGACGGCCGCGCTCCCCTCCCGAATTTCTGTGCACGCATTTGGATGGCGGAGATGCACACGGACCGTCCAGTGAAGAGCTCTCAGCAAGGGCCATCAGCATCGAAGCGACACCAACAGGAGATGTTTCTGAAGTTGCCCATGGGTATGATTCGATGCAGAGGTTTATTTTATTTTTTAATGACTTGCTGTGATTGTGACTGGGATCCTGCAATCGCATTGCGACCACCTGAAGCTCCCAAACCACCAAACCTCCCACAAGCTTCTCCTTCACCTACATTCTTCTGTCAGCACCGTGATATTTGTTGGCTGTAGAGGTCACTCATCGTCAATGCATACATATGTCAGTCCTGTTATATATGTCAGTCCTCCAGCCGAGCAAGTTGGTAAATATTGGCAAATGGATTCTACCGTACATGTAGGCAATAATTTCATTGTGATTACGCTCCCTCAAAGCATTGCGTCACAATTGACGCATAAGTCTCAACATTGTGGGCCGGGCCCAGGCTATCGCATTAGGAGCTTGGTGTGGTCTTCTTGACTGTGGTCAGATTATTTTAGTATTCCAAACATGCACATCCTGCTCACGGTTGTTTGATAGTGCTTTTAAAATTAAGGGGTGGAGTTGTCTTTGGTATGTTTTTATTGTGATGCGCTCATTTTCTTTTTTTTAAGCAAATAGTAGAGGTACTGGATCTTATTGGAAAAAGAGATGTGATGTTTTCTGTGAACGTCTCTAAACTGGAAGAATTTTGGGTTATTTGTGGGATTTGAGGTGGGGTGGGGGCTGTTTTTGTTGGTGTAGGCTAGGCTTCCAGTTCTATAGGTACATTTTGTTTTTATTTTTGTGTCTGTATAGCTTTCCTCCCCCCACTGGAAAAAAAGAAAAAAAAGCAAGTCAGTTTAAACAGACTTGTTATCTTGCTACCTCTTAATTATTCTTAAGAACAATACATTGATTAGTGGAAGTTCCTTAATGTAATTAATTGTATAAAGTGTGTAGAATATAGTAACTTTTAACCTAACGCTTTAACCTGCCCATCTCTCAACAAAGGTTTTTAATGCTAGATTTTATGCGGTTCGTTTTTAAAGGAGGGATTTCCTATCAGAAGAGCTTTTTTTTCAGAGGGGGTTCCTGTGAACTCGTATTGCCCCTCTTTGACGTACTGTACGTTCCTCGCCTTGCCTTGCCTGGCGCAAACGGTTGATCGTAGGTCAGATGTGCATAATTGTGTTCCAAAGAGCTAATGAATGTCAAGGAGGAATGAGTTAAACTAACTTGCTTTGCTAGAGAAGTTCATAACCAAAGTTGAAAAAGAGATGTGCTTAAATATATAGCAGACTAAATTATTTCGCTTTTAATTTTTCTTTTACTTGTACAAAACAGATTGTGATTTTTATTCTAGGTTTAGAAGAGAAAAAAAGAACTCTACAATTATTAAGTGGTGTAGGAATTTTGACCAATGACTATTTATGACCAAGGACAGTTTTTTTGTGGTTTGCTAGTAAACCTTCTGCTGATTGGTGGGCTGGTAATACTGTAAACTTTCAGATCTAGAAGTTTGCAGTGTTTCCTTGTGTTCCCTTTTAATGTTACAAGGGCCTCATCACTTTATTTACCTGTCTATCAAGATTTTATAGCATTTCTGTTTTCACCTCAGACCAAAAAAAAAAATTGTTAAAATTATAATAATTTTTAATGTGATGTTCCTTTGTTAGTTTTTGGACAGGCTTGTTATGGTTGTTTTGAAAGATGGGTACACAGACACATTGGGCAGCTTCTCACCCATTCAATCAATATGCTTTTCACCAGATTGACTAATTTGAATTCCATCGCCGTCGATTACACCTAATAACAGCAATCGGGAAACCCGCTTAAAAGAAGACCGCTTGTTCCTGTAAAATGGCTCTCGAGTCATCAGCAGGTACTGCAAAGCAGGTCTTTATGGAAAATGTGTACTTGTCAGGCAGAAGGTCCAATGTGTCATATGCCCTGTAAAAATCTGTGGAGGGACCCTCAGTACGAGTGTTTGGTTTAGGCATTCCTGTTATGTTTGGTTTCTCCTCGTTTGTCCTTGGGCTTTTCCACACCCCTCCGTCTCATGTTCCGTAGAATGTCTTGTCTTTGGGTTGTAGCTGTGGTCAGACTTGTGTACTATTTGAAGGCACTCGCATTCCTGGATTTTTTTTCTTTCCTGTTACTCCTTCACATCCCTCCCTCATAACTAGCTCCAGTCAAAAAATGTCTTTGAATTAAGTGCACAAACCAATCTCCTATCAAACCATGCCCTTTCCCTTGTTGAAGACACATGTACTGTCCCACTGTGCTTGCCATTGGGATTCTAATATTGGTTGCTGCCACCCCCCCCCCCCCAATTTGTGTAGCATAGTCCTTTGGGCCTCAAATTTTCCAGGCATTTCCAAAAAATACAATTCCTCATTTTCAAATGAAATTCCATGCAGCTTCATTGGAGAGAGAGTCCTGCTTAGGATCTTCTGGCAGCTCCTCCCACCCCCGATATGTAGATAACCAGGTTGTTTTGCCTTCAAATAGTTGTGTACCTGTCAGCACTTATGCCATACAGGCCGAAGTCTGATGCTCATCGGAGTAACATCTAGCTCTCCACAAAGACGTTGGGCGCAGTCCAGTGATGGTTTAAATTTATTTATTTTTTTTAAGTTTATTTACTTTTTTAAAGATGAACTCCAAACTGTGACAATACTACTCAAAAACTTCAGGGATGGTTCTGCACCTTTGAGTGCTGAACTTTCAGCTACATTTGTAAGACATAGTATTGTATCGATTTTCTGTATTTTAATTATGGGAAAACAAGACACTAGTTTCATATGTAAGATTTTAAGATGGGTTGGGGTCTACTTTTTTCACTTAAACAGAAGTCCTTGATAAAAGGCAGGGCAGCTCAGAACAAGCCTACTTTTAGTCATTTAGTTCCAGAATGTTTTCAAATAGTCACAAATTGTATTAAAAAAAAATTAAGAAAAAGCTCATACCCAAATCCACAAACCTATTTTTTAAACCAAAGCACATTTTGAATGATTATGGAACCTTGTGTAGCTCAAACAAAAGATATGTATGTATTTATCTCATTGTTTACATAAACTTTTACAGTTTCAGACCTCATTTGAAGTGAGACCAGTCAGGGTTGTGTATGCTTTTCCGTAGTCTGCTGCCAAAACAATAGCGATGGGCACTGCTGGCCCGTCAGAGCCGCTGCCGCGCATTGAGAATGCACAGAGACCGCTTGCCGGTGCCTTGGCCAGCTGCCTGGGCTGTCCTTTCATATGCCTCTTTTGTGACCGGCCAATCTGGCCCTCAGCTTCATTGAGGCACATGGTTGCCGGTTGGGGGAGGGTGGTGTCTCTTTGTGGGGGGGGGGGGGGGCCGCCCCCCCGGGGGGGTTCACCTAGGGCGGCCGGACGGGGGCGCGGGGGGGGCGGGGGGGCCTTACCTCTTTGTCTGCCAGGTGTGTGGTACGCTGCACACGATGGAGCTGAACATGAGAGCCGTGACGAAGGAGAAGAGCACCAGGTAGATGAGGCCCTCCAGACCATCATAGCACAGGCCTGTTACAGCTTGGACGTAATCCTGCCAACAGAAAAGACCTAAAGCCTGCATTCAGCATTCAACACATTCCAGCGGAGACATGGGAGACATATATTTCATTTTTTATGCACTTTCCTACAGATCTGTACAGACATTCACATACACGGAAGATCCCCATATCTACTTTGACAACATTCTCAATGTGCTGATAACAGCTTAAATCTAAAACAGCTTACAATTCCTTTCCTGGTCAAGGTAAGTGGATTGATGAAGGACACAAAGCCAGTGCCCCCTCCTGTATCAGGTAGGTAGACCTAGAGCTTGGCGCATTACCAAGGTAGATCAGACCGGCTCCCTTAAATCTCCATCAACATGTCACCATGTGAAGGCAGTCGATTTGTTTGCACAATGCAGGAAATTACAGCTCGTTTTTGCAGAGATAAGAGCTACTGATTATGGCATTTAATGCTGGTCAGAAGCCCCTGGGAGAACATCATCACAACCCAGCCTTTACTCGGAATTTGACAGATCCCCAAGACCTGCTGAATTTGTTTGCACCAAACAAAGTCAGTTTCTATATAAATACAACTGCCTACTTGGCTTTTCTCACTGCCAAACTACCAGATGTGATTTATATAACCAAGTACTAATTCATCACTTTTACTTCAATGCGGACGCCCAAAATATATATCTGAAATATTCCACATATCCATCCTCATAGCTGGAATTTCCCCCACTTGCAATATTAAAATGTTAGCCACTTTCCGATCAGCTTGCCTGACAAAAATTAAGCAGCATGCCACAAAAGTATGTCCACCAGCTCTTCTGGATGAAAAGGATTTCACACTAAGCTAGGTGGCAAAGGTATAAGCTAGGAATATGATGTAATGGATGTTCCAGTGCTCCTCCCTCAATGCACAAAGGGCACAGCCCTCTGCAAAGTGCTATGGATATCTCCTGTTCCCTTAAGGGGGGGGGGGTTGTCTCTTTTGGATCACAGCTAACGGTAATGTCCTCTGGCACTGCCGGCAGCGCACAGACTGAGCGACCGAACAGATGCAGGCAGACGGGCCAAGACGCAGACGAGATCAAACGAACACAGAGCGGATGAGCTGCTGTGACGTGAGGCTCACTCAAACGAACACAGATGCACCTAGCTGCGCACCAGAAAAACAGATCAGGAAGAAGCTTCAAGAGGACTGGGGGGGGGAGGGGGCATGTGTGGTACAGTGTGATAGGAGCTCCTATCCATCACAGAGTGTAGGTACACAGACATCACCACCGCCCTCCAAATTTTTTGCTAAATTCGAAAACAATGAGCCAGACCTGTTCACTCAGCGCACACAGAATCGCACAAACTCACAAAAACTCATCAGCATACCACATTAGCACGATACCCTTCCAACTTCCGAAGGCGATGGCACCGAGAAACCCCATAGACCACGAAACGTTCCAATCGAGAAGCTTCAAAATCATTACATCACCTGGAAAAGCACAGCAGGCCTCCTCAATGAGAAACAGAAGCCGGATGTCTAAGCATCTTGCAGCACATGAAAGAGAACAACTGGCAGACAGCGTGAGGCCTGCTCACCATGTGCAGGCTGCGGCAGTCAATCAGGGCGGTGAGCTGGTGAAGGCCGATCTCTGTGGTGTTCAGGACACCCTGGATCATCTCCAGACTCCCCTGTGGAAGAAAGGCAAAGGAGTGTCCCCAATCAAGGCCACCGGCCTAGCTAGAGGGTCACAGAAAAACAGAGGTACAGCGGCGTGACAAAGTAACTACACCCCATGAAAGATGTGGGCATATTTGGATGTATGGATAATTCAGTTCAACAATATTGGTACGGGAAGGTGGTCTGAAATTACAATGAATATTATGCTTAGTAATCCTATATTTACTTGGAGAAAAGTAAATATCTACTTGGTGAAAATACATCTACTTGGAGAAATCTTGCCCCACTTTTCTTTACAGATCCCCTTCTGCCAGCTTTAGGGGCTTTCTTTAAAGTATAGCCTTTTGCGTTATTTCTGTATGATCTGAGGTTTGACTTTCCCTAAGCATTTGTTTCTTCTTTACTGAGCTGTTCTCATGTGGATTTGCCTGAGTGTTTAGTGCCATTGTCCACTTGCAGTTCAGCTTCAGCTTTTTGACAGATGGCCTTGCATTCTCTGAGTAATTCATGGATGACGTGCTGATGGCGAATTGGCTGGACCCTCAGGTGGCAAAGCAGCCCCAGGCCATAAAGCCTCTATGACTGAATTTACAGCTGCCATAAGGGTCTTTTACTCAGACAGTTTTAGTTTTTGGTTAAAGCCAAATGCGACGACTGGCATCGTCAACAACTCCACTGTTGGTTCATCCTTCCAAATAGCATTGTTCCAGTAGTCTTCTTCCTTCCTCACCTGCCATGTAGGACAAATTTGTCTCTTTCTGAAGATTGACTCATGCATGTTGACATTGATCGAGTTGGCAGAACATCCCCTCGATGATACTTTGGGGTTCATGGAGACATCCCGAAACGGCGTTCCTCAGCTCTGCCACTGAGCAATGCCACATCTGGTGGGATCATCTGTTCTTGATGGATGGCCAGTGGTCTGAAATTTTCTCCATTTGTACCAGATTTATACTGACGTATGCTGGCCCAGCTCACCTTGGTCTTCGGAAATTCCCGCACAGCTGAGCGCAGCAGCTCCGAAACGTCATCCTGCATCTCCACCAGAGCTTTGTGGCTTCCTGACAGCTTCTAAAAAACAGTCACAACTCAGTCCGTCACATAGCGCAGGAAAAGGCTCATTAAAAACAAAATCCCAATAAACATGGGGGGATGGGGGTATATGGAGCTTAAAGGGGCCCCCCAGATAAAGATAGAGAAACTTGGGACTGGGCAAGTTTCTTGAAACTGCAAGGGTAACACAGACATGACCCCTCGATCTGGAATCACATCAAATGCCACACTGACTCCCAACATGACTGTCGCTCTTTTATTATTCACAAAACTGTGCCTTACAATGAGGCAATAGAATCGGCCCTCCCCAACCCAAATACAAGTAGAACCTTCTTGGTACCTTTGACCTATTTCTGAAAGTCTCCAAGTCTCAAACCAAGGAACATTTCGCGGAAGGCAAGGATGTTTTTGTCTTGGAGACAGCGAGTTAACCTCAGCACCCTGTGTATGCTGGGAGCAAAGCTCAAGCACTGATTTCCAATATAATCCCCCTCACCACCAACTAAGAGGTGTGCATTACAAATTCGCCACACTGAATCTGAAAGTTCCCACGGAGAGCTGCTCCCCGAAATGACAAAGAATCAGCTGAGACACTGATGGTTGGGCAATGGTGGGAAACATACATGCATCCTGCAGGTCGGGTATTTTCTGCTAGGGTACGTTTGGACGATTACAGCAAAATATAACAGTGGGATCAAAACAATGAACCATGCCGTGATTCCTGCATTACATCACGCCCGGATTGTGGCTGCCGGAAGAGTAACAAACTACTTAATAATTGTAAGAAATATAATATAAGAATATACTTATTTAAATGATTTTTTTTTCTCATTATGCATTCATGTGGACTAGAAGACGTGATGCAGTCACCAGAAAGTAAGGCGGCGGACAGCACATGGAACTGGACAGCGAGGAAGAAAAGATGATAAATAAATGATGGTGTACCTGCTGGAAGGGGTTTGCGTGACCCACACTGCATACCAGGTAGTACTGGAGGATATCTGTGAAGAAAAGGTGATTGAAATGGTTAGAGAAACAGCCCAAAAGCAACTTCCGGGAAGAGAGAGAGGCAGCTCTGCTCTTTTATGCCACTTCCAGTCAGACCTGAGGTACTGAAGCCACACCCTCCCCCGTCAAGGCCACACCCTCCCCCGTCTAATTCTCCCACCTAGCAGACACCCCATCTCCTGTCGCAGACGGCTGAACTCCTGGTGCTCCTCCACAGTGTGTTAATCTCATTAATAACGCAACTTGCCATCATTTACAGTTCACCTAGTTGAACTATGTATTATTGGTCATGCAGGAATCCTGCAGCAATTATGCTAATCTGATGTAAAAACACACCGCTCTCTGTAAATTAGCCCTCGCAGCAGTTAAAGTAAAGAGGCAGATGAAGGGAGGGAGGGGGCAATACGGTTTGGGATTCCTAAAAGGAGCTCCGGGAAGGGAGAGATCACAAGGGTCGAGGTCACCGGTGAACGGGTCGACACCCCCAGTCAGGTCAGTGTCCCCGTATCATTGGTACTGTAGGGTGACAAATAATCAGTAGCAGCAATGATCATTAGAACCTGCGCTGATCATCAAGGAATCTGATGATGCAATTAGCACACTAATGAGAAACTATGGAACAGGCCGTTTGGGGCAGAACACCATGAGAGGGGCTCATCCACTCCGATACACTCGGCAAGCAAATGACAATAAGGAGGAGGATAAACTGTTATTGTTTGCCGTTCGTTAAGTTAGTCTCTGCCCTGCATGTCATACTCTCCCTGTCACATGGGGGTCCTGCAGGGGTCCAAAGACATCTTTAAATTGCCTGTAATGTATAACTGTGTGTGTGTGTGTGTGTGTGTGTGTGTGTGTGTGTGTGTGTGTGTGTGTGTGTGTGTGTGTGTGTGTGTGTGT
>JAODJX010000042.1:34453122-34463958 GCA_026776945.1 Isichthys henryi
CCCCCCCCCCCCCCCCCCCCCCCCCCCCCCCCCCCCCCCCCCCCCCCCCCCCCCCCCCCCCCCCCCCCCCCGAGGCAGAAGCCTTCAGGTCACATCGTCTTTACTCTGCTTTTGATTACTTCTCAGGAATATTTGCTTTATTCTTTATGCATCTGCTAACTGGCAACAGCAGTCTTTATAGCTCCTATAAGCTACGGAGGCAGTGACCTTAATCCCACATATTTAATCATGACATTCAAACTCATTTTGAAACCATTTATTCCATGGGATGACATCGTTGCCTCACCTTTAGGGTTGTGGGTTTGAACCTAACCTCCACTGTCTCTGTCAGGAATGCAGTTAGGCTCCTTGGCATCTGAGACACAGTAATATTGCTTACAAACTAACACACACATATATACATATATATGTACACACACACACATACACACGCACGTACAGGTGCTCCTCCACTTACAATAGGGTTACATTTCAATGAAACCATTGTATATGGAACTCAAACATAAATAAAAGTAATTAAATATTGTCATTGAGTAAGTCAATAATTATTTCATCTAAATAAATACCAGTAATTGAAAAGTAAATAAATGAAAACAAGCTTATTTGGTTAGCCACAGAAAGAAACACTGTACAACACCTTGTTAAACACTGTATGAGATATTGATGTTTGTGATTGCTACAGAGTCTGGAAGCATGGCTGCTACCACCGTACAGCATCAGCAGGAATGTTCATGCACCATATCACTACCCTGGGGACAGATCTCAATTTAAAGTTGCTAACGGAATGGGCATCGCTATCACACTATCTTAAAAGCAAGGAGCATCTGTGTATTTAATCAGTAAGTGGGGGGGCTTGCTGGGTTGATTTACCCCGCCCCTGTTGTCATAGGGTTAGGGTGATGCTCGAGCCAATTCTCCTGGGTTTGCCATGACCTGCTCCGTATAAGCCGCTACGGGAGGGGGATGGATTATTACCGCAGTCACTGCGCAACTGGAAAAGCATGAATGAGCTGAACATTATTGGTCTAGGAGGGCATCTGATTTTGCTCTTCTGCAGCACTTAATTGCTTAATTGAAATAATTCTTTAGAAAGCAAACCACCTCCGTAGCGTCTCAACAGGAAGTCAGTAGCCAACTCATGGTCTCTAGAACAGTGCTGGGTAAACTTGGGGACTCCTCAGCTGGGGATTATGGGCGATTATTGTTCTTGCTGGGCACTTAAACAAGTTAAACTAATCTAATTAATTAACAGGTAATCTGGACAATTTTAGTTAAACAAAACATATTCTTTGAGAGCTTGATGCTGCTCACCTACCTTTTTATGGCATACTTGTGTTCATAGGGGAATCCGTAGTTGTTGAGCATGGGAAGGAACAGCCACACCGCCGTGAGTATTTTCCTGTTAGCTGTCTTACTGCACACTGCTGCAGTGGCTCAGTCGCAGCCTCACACCTCCAGACATGGCTGATTTTCCCATTAGCTGTCTTACTGCACACTGCTGCAGTGGCTCAGCCGCAGCCTTACACCTCCAGACTGGCTGATTTTCCTGTTAGCTGTCTTACTGCACACTGCTGCAGTGGCTCAGCCGCAGCCTCATACCTCCACACTTGGCTGATTTTCTCGTTAGCTCTCTTACTGCACACTGCTGCAGTGGCTCAGCCGCAACCTCACACCTCCAGACTTGGCTGATTTTCCCGTTAGCTCTCTTACTGCACACTGCTGCAGTGGCTCAGCCGCAACCTCACACCTCCAGACTTGGCTGATTTTCCCATTAGCTCTCTTACTGCACACTGCTGCAGTGGCTCAGCCGTAGCCTCACACCTCCACACTTGGCTGATTTTCCCATTAGCTCTCTTACTGCATACTGCTGCAGTGGCTCAGCCGTAGCCTCACACCTCCACACTTGGCTGATTTTCCTGTTAGCTCTCTTACTGCACACTGCTGCAGTGGCTCAGCCGCAGTCTCACACGTCCAGACTTGGCTGATTCACTCTCATTCCTGGCTCTGCAAACGTGGCTCGGTATTTTGCATGTTCTTCCAGTGTTTATGGGTCTTCTAGTGGCTGTCCTGGTTTCCATCAGTAGTCCAGAAGAAGGTGCGTTGAGCCCAAGCAGCATCTCTAAATTTCCCAGAATGAATGAGACTGGCATCCCATCTAGTGAACCCTGTACTGCTTGTGGTAGGCTACAGGCTCATTGTGATCCTGTACTGGATAAGCAGTGATAAATAGATGGATGGATGGATGGATGGATGGATGGATTTATGTATGGATGGTGAAATCCATTAATACATGTAGTCATATAAATTTGCAATTTGTTTTAACTATGTTGTTTATAACTAAAATGATCATTTTAAATAATGATTTTAATACTAGGCCCTTAATTCAGTATACTGCTTAATAAAAAATAATTAAAAGCTCAACAAGTCCCCCCCCCCGCCGTTCTGTGGGCCAGTCTTCTTCACCCTTGGTCTCACGCAAATGTTTGGGTAGACTGATGGAGTTTTAAATGTTTCTATCTGACCTGACACACCACTACAAGCAATTCATCATGTGCTGTTTTTAAACAATGAAACATTCCTTGTGGATTATTTGTCCAGCACATGACATGCTTTTTAAAACCTCACTGCATTTACTCAGTTATAAACAATGCAGGGCATTCTGGGAAACCATATTTTATTCTAAATTAACTACCAGCTTGCATTACATTATAAAACCTCTAACTCTGAGGACCAGAGCAACACAAAGTTTCCTCTGGAATTCATAGCTGCATGACAATAGATATCATGGCCTGGGTCCTTTGGGATAGACTTGCCACAACCTGGCTTTCAATAAATACTTATGGACAAGGATACTCACAGTAGGAAATGAAGCGAGGAAAAACATAAAGGGCCGTGTTGTGGTTATCCTCCATTTCTGCTTGTGCATTTACATGCCAGGCATAAGCATGTAAAGTCAGCCGCTGACAGCTAATGGTGTTATTGTCTCTCCTTAAGAGAGGAATACCTTTATTAAGAAAGAATTTAAGTTATAGAAAATTAAATCATGTATGATTACATTCGTGTAATGCTTGTGTGTAAAGGGATATCACTGCTTTGCTTGGTTACATTGATTTGGTTTTAGCTGGTGATTTGCTGGCTTAGCAATGGGAGTCTGGTGTACCGGAAGGAGAAGCGAGACTGATTCGCCGACCAGCATCTTGAAGAACAGTGTGACGTTTACAGACCCGTCGTAGTCTGAAGGCTGCGCTATGCAAAATGAGCCCTGCTGTTGTGTTTCATTATGTTTTACAGAGTCATTTGACTCATTTCTGCAATTTTTACTACTAGCCTTCAAACTTAGAATTGACTTGAGGAGTAACGGCAGAGTAGCTGAAGGCTGTGTGAGACAGAGTCAGCCCTGCCTTCTGCCGTCACCCTCCTGTCAGTTTCCTGATCTTTCCTGGGATGATTTCCTTCGACCAGCTTTAGGTAAACAATGCCTGCAATCAAACTTCCATCAGGGAACCTGCTGGTAGCATTTTCTAACTTATGTGCATATCTCCCCCCCCCCACCCCCCTTTTTTTCTGGGGGCTCGCTGATACAGGCAACAGAATGCTGCACAGTATGAATAATTGAAGGCCGAGAGGTGCTGTGTAAACTGACCCCAAACATGGGGGGGACATGGCCCTGCCCCCAACACTTCACACCATTTGCCCCTGTGTGGCATCATGTGACTAATTCCAGCCAGTGATGCCGGATGATTGGTTGCTGCAGTCGATCTTGAGACTCATGGTAATCAGCAGCACAGAGTGTCTCAATTTCCAAAGTGATTCATCCACACGGTTGCGCGAATAATGTTTGGTTTGGCTTAGAATGGTTCGTTTAAAAACCTCACAAATCATCTTTGATGCCTAGAAGTAATTCATCATGTGACAATTCATTATTTTACTAAACTGTTTTTGTGACATAAGCTTTTCTTAAGAACACGGCGCTTGTCAGTAACTGTTTGTAAGGAAATCACTTAGGAAGTGGATGTGTCAGCTTAAAATTCTTGCTTTCTCGGTTAATTGACTATTAAGAGTTAATTCAATATTAAGAGTCTGTCTTGTATTCTGACACACCTTTTAATCACTGAATTTAGGTGTTTTATTCAGACCCATTACTACAGGTGTATAAAATTAAGCACCTAGCCATGCAGTCAGGTTTACATGCAGTTGTGAAAGAATGGGTCATTCTGAAGAGCTTGGCAAATTCAAGCATGGTACTGTGATAGGATGCCGCCTTTGCAATAAGTAAGTAAGTCAGTAAAATTTATTAATGAAGTGCCTTTCACAGACAGCAGTCACAAGGCTCTGAACAATATAAATGTGCTAAAATGTACAAAGACCAAAACAAATCGACTTCAGAAGATTGAGATTAAATTAAGAATCTGTACTATTGACATACAAAACACAAAGACAAGAATATAGCAGGCAAGATAAAAATATGTATATACTCATACATATATGTACACTCATACATACATATATGGAACATATACAAAGTATACAAAAATTCAAACGACATAAATTAAACATAAAAAAATAAATACCACGTAAGTTAGCAGAGTGGGGTGTCCGAGTACAGAGGTACATAATTCCTTCTGAGTTCCAAATCTGGCATTAACTCCAGAACAAATACTGCATGCAAACCTCACATCACCAAGCGCAATGACAAGCATTGGATGGAGTGGAGTAAAGCACACCGCCACTGGAGCAGAAGAAACGTATTCCATGGAGTGACAAATCATGCTACTCTGTCTGGCAGTCTGATGGACGAGTTTGGGTTTGGCAGAGGCCAGGAGAATGTTACCTTCCTGACTGCATTGTTCCAACTGTAGAGTTTGGTGGAGGAGGGAAAATGGTATGGGGTTGTTTTTCAGGGGTTTGGCTTGGTCCCTTAATTCCTGTGAAGGGAACTCTTAATGCTTCAGCATACCAAGATATTTTGGACAATTCTATGCTTCCAACTTTGTGGGCACAGTTTGGGGAAGGAAGGACCTTCTCTGTTCCAGCATGACTGTGCACAAAGCAGGGTCCATAAAGACAGGGTTGGTTGGGTTTGGTGTGAAAGAACTTCACTGGACTGCACAAAGCCCTGACCTCAACACCAGCAAACACCATTGGGATGAACTACAACGGAGATCGTGAGTCAGACCTTCTCATCCAACATCAGTGCCTGACCTCACAAATGCTCTTCTGGATGACTGGGCAAAAATTTTCACAGACACACTGCAAAATCTTGTGGAAAGCCCTCCCAGAAGGGTGGCAGCTGTTATAGCTGTAAAGGGGGACCAACCCTATATTGATGCCTATGAATGTAAAATGGGATGTCATGAAAGTTCCTGTAGGTGTAATGGCCAGGTGTCCCAATACTCTTGTCCATGAACTGTATGTGAGGGTTAACTACTTCAAATTGGCTGCATTTTACAACCTGCTGTCTTGGTACAGGCTCTACATACACTCAAAAATGGCAACAGCTTCAGTAGAAGGGGTGCTGTCGTGAGCCTACCAAGAACACCCAAGGTCTGCACTGTTCATGGTGTCTATAGAAACCAGTGATATGCTGAAAGTAGTTAGGCTGAAACCAATAGTATCTCCATCTCTTACCCTATGTATTAATCTACACCGTTTTATAATAAACAATTAAGTCTGTAACTTCCCCCAGTTTACATAGCTTCGAAGCATAGTTTCATTTTAGATGTGGGTTCCTAGTGACAGCCTGCCGCTCCTCTCTGTGGTATATAATGACTAATCTGGCTAGAAAAAGCCATGCTGTTTTCTCCTCAACATGACTCGAGCCATTGCCAGAGCAGGGAGAGGGAAAGAGACATTGACAAATATGGCCGCAGTGTCAGCGCAGGATGTAAACACAGCTGTAATTATTGAGTGTTATTGAGCCCCGGGTTTTCAGCCCAGAGAGCGGTTGTGCAGCCCTGTCATGATGCCTGCGTTATAAATCGCACCACTTCCTTCGCAGAATTGCCGAAATATAGAGCGCAAGGCATCTCAGTGGCTGGCCCGGCCCACTCAGGATATCGGCTGCAGTTGGTCATGGACATTCGTGACATCTGGGTCCAGGAATAATAATAATTGATACTTTATTGATCCCCATGGGGAAATTGTCTTTACGGCTTCCTCAACTTGCTCTTTGTAGACCACCCATAACAGCACCCAGGGAGCTGGGGGTTAAGGGCATTGGTCAAGGACCCACAGACATGCTGAGGCTGGGTTTGAACCAATGACCTTCTGATTACAGCACACAGGTTTAGCCCACTGTCCTGGGACACAAAGCCAGCAGGTCTAAGTGCCATCTTATCACATCGTCCCCGCAATATGATAAAAACGTATTACTCTGACATCATGGGCACAATTTCTTCAGTCCCCGCAAAGGGAAACTCAATTTTATAAAAATCTATGACTGAAATCGAAAAACTAAAAACACGGTAAATCTTGTATTTTGTTTGGTTACTTATGGTTATGGTTAGGGCTGAGTAGGGGTTAAGGTCATCATGTTGGGATTAGGGTTATGTCTATAGAAATAAGTGGGTGGTCATCGAAAAGATATGAATACAAGTGTGTGTGTGTGTGTGTGTGAGAGAGAGAGAGAGAGAGAGAGAGAGAGAGAGAGAGAGGGAGGAGGGGCTCCTTTGCTACTGTGGAGTTGCAAAAGCTTCTCGAAGGGGAAAAGTAAAGAAGTGATATCTGGTATGATGAAGATTTATTTGACGTTTAGAACTTGCACAATGAAGATCTCCAGTAAGCTACAAAACCAAGAGGAGATACCTGGATTTTCTGACTTGATCATGAATTACTGACAGGCTGTCAAGCTTTTTGATGCTTTGTTAAGTTAATTAGCCTGATAAATGACGATGGATTGATCCATCTTGTGGAGTCATGGTGCAGAAACGCCTCCCTTGTCATTAACTCGCTCCTGATTCCACTCGATTATGGCTCCACACAGCTGCATCAATAATACACGAAATGACATGTAATTCTGCACCCAGCTCTGATACTGTATACTTAATCTAATACTCCTCTAACCCTGAAAATTGTTACAGAAGGGATTTTCCTCACCAAGATTGAACATGATGCTGACAAAGTGAACTTTCTGGCTCAAATTCTGTTGTTATACAGAAGCTTGTATATTGCAAGACAACATGTGAAATCTTTTTAAAATGGGAAAAACACAAAGGTAATGGATTCTAAAACACTAGAGAAGCAAGGCCACTTTCTGCATTGCACCAACTTGGTTTCTGCCTGAATCTCTTCCCAGCTAAGGCTGAACCCAGCTCTTGGATTCACATTTAACTAAGCACTGGGTGTCATGACGACTGTTTTAGCCTCTAGGTTTCTGCCATTAGAGCTGGGTTCTCTGATGGCCAGCCTCTATGGAACATTCAGCCATACTGCACAGATAAATAAATAATACTGCAGTACTGCAGAGAACACAAAGAACACTCATGCAGCCTTCATAAAATGCAGGTGTAAGGGATGTTGCAGTCATCCACATTTAGCTGCTGATCATGCAGGCAGCTCAGTGGAAGTAGTAGTTCTGGAAAGGTGTGATGCTGTGAGAGCTCCCAGAAGACTGCAGGGTTGAGGAGAGTCAGTGGTTTGCAGGGTTTGGACTCTGCATTCATACAGAGGGTGGAGAGCTCTGGAATGTGGGATATACATGACCTGTGAGCCAAATTGCAGCTGGGGGTGCTGTTGACACTCTCTGCCCAGCCCCCACACATGCCCTCGGTGAGGGGAGCTTTGGCCAAATTCTGTGTGACAGGTTAGAGTGGATCACAGGAATCCCATCCACGGGTTAGAGTGGGATCCCCGGAATCCCATCCCACCCTTGGAGCCAGATTCCAATGCCAATAGGTTAAAGCACATGCTGGGAATCCCATAACCAGGTTACCACGGATCCCAGGAAACTCTTCCCACCCTCAGAGCTGGACTCCAGCACCAACAGG
The DNA here is from genome assembly GCA_026776945.1 of Isichthys henryi. Lineage (NCBI taxonomy): Eukaryota > Metazoa > Chordata > Actinopteri > Osteoglossiformes > Mormyridae > Isichthys > Isichthys henryi. The sequence goes on from JAODJX010000042.1 coordinate 34,461,108, forward strand.
TTAGAGCAGGTCCCCAGAATACCATCCGCAGTTTAGACAGGATCCCATGAATACCACCCCCAGGGTAGAGTGGATCTCGCTAATCCCATCCACACTCAGAGCCAGGCTCCAGCACTGGCAGCTTAGAGTAGATCCCAGGAATCCGATCCCACCCTCAGAGCCAGATTCCAGCACTGGCAGGTTAGAGCAGATCCCAGGAATCCCATCCCACCCTCAGAGCCAGATTCCACCACTGGCAGGCTAGAGCAGATCCCAGGAATCCCTGGGCTGACAGTCATGGGCGCCTTGTGCTGACCTCAGGTTTAATGGAGGCCAGTAAAAAGTTCCATGAATTTCCATCTGCTGACTCCTTAAATCACACCAAAGCTGTTTTCTTCTGTTTATAAGCCAAAAGCTACTTGGGATTAGATGAAAGATTTAATTTTACTCACTGGATCTTCCATTTTGTATTCTTTGCCATTCCACGTTTAAGTGATTTTTTTAAAGTAAAATAGCCACTGAAATTGTATGGCTAACATACATTATCAGTATGAGCAATATTCTATAAACTGGCTAGATTTAGTCTTTTTCTCGTGTGTTATTAGTTACCAGGAGCACAGAGTTCAGAGCAGCTTCTCATATCATTGTGGCGTTTTTACAATATGGCCACAAAGCCAGGCAAATAACAGGCCAGTACTGATATCTGGAATACATGCAGCCAACCTGCATTCTTAACAAAACAATTAATACATTTAATAATGCCTCAATTTCGACCACTTATAGTATTTTACACTAAGAATAATAGATTCAATGACAACAGATAGGCAACCTGGCATTTTCTGTTTGGAATATGTTTTTTGGACAATTTGGTTCTCAAGTAAACCAATTCATCTAATGCAGAGCTGTCAAACTCCAGTGCTGGGGGGCCGGAGCCCTGTACATTTTTGGGTTTCCCCTCATTTAACACACCTGATTCAACTCTTTGCACCACCTTGTACTAAATACCGCTGAGCTCCTGAGTTGAATCATTTGTGGTGGAACAGGGAAAGAACTAAGCTACACAGGGCACCAGCCCCCCAGGCTTCGTCACCCCCGATGTAACATTACCAGGGAACTGCGGACATAATTACACTAATGTAATTATAATTAATGCCTACAAATGAGACAGACCTGTGGGACCAGCAGCCTGTGGGAACGGCAAGCAGCACGTTATACATCGTTAGACATTAAGCGCCACAATAAGGGTGATCACAGTGTCAGGAGTATGACAGCACAGAGGGATGGGCTCACTGTGGGCACATATGTGGTCACTACTCGCACGCCCGTTTCAGTCCGGCAGAGTGGGTGAGCTGGGTTGGGCGAGGCAGGTCTAGGCCTGCTTTGAGGGGTCTCGGCATGCCCTCCAGCCCCCAGCCGGTCGCTACCCATCCCACCTTGAGCCGTCAAAACTGAAACAGCTCAGCAGTCCTGCTTAATCAGCCTTAGCATAAGCTGCTCTTGCTGATGCCCAGAGAAGGTCCTCTGCCCCCCCCCCACTAACTGGGGGGAGCAGCTATGGTGGCTTCCTCAAGAAGACAACATTTTTGTCCAATATATGTAGAAGCCAGTGGGTCTCAGTCCTGTTCCCCCGACCCCCCACGCCAGAATGTTTTCATTCCACCCCTACCTTAATCAGGATTATATGGTCCTTAATAGGCTAATAAGGAATGGGGCAGGTTGAGAGCAGTGTGGGTTAGAGTGAAAACATTCTGGCAGGGGGGGTGCCAAGAACAGGATTGAGAAGCACTGGTATAAGTCCTGACGCAGGACGGAAATCCCCTTCACTGTTTATAACAGCCTCCACACTGACACACACCTGTTACCCCATAGTTATGCCATGGCTATTTCAATGGCACACAAACATTTTTGATGCCATTGAAATCGATTTATTTCTAAACACATCACTTCTAAGCATTAGTACTGAATCATATAGCTGAGGAGTATGAGTAAAATCGAAAGTATGAAAGGAGAAGCGCAATACTGAGCATTGCAATACACTTACCGACACATAAGGTCTGCCCTGAGAAATGTGCCATATTACCCAGAGTGCAAAGGTGCCTTTTCACTCAGCCCTTCCTGTAAGAGGTATGTTTCAGTTTAATTACTCTCCTGTACCCGGGCCCTTTCCATTCTGACTTAATGAAATGCAGAGGAGCTCTAAGCTCAGGGTATATGATATTCATTAGAGTTGCCATGGAGACTGTTTGGCAGTTTTAAATCATACTCTACTCCACTGTTATACTGTGAGGGTGTGTACAGTAAGATAAATTGCAAATCAAAGCAGGCAATCATATTAATATTTAGTGAGTGTGTGAATGACAAAAAATAGGATGGGAGAAATGAAAAGAGAGAGGAGAAAGAGAGGTAAAGGGGGGCAGGGAAGTGGACTTCTTACTCTGAGCTGTAATGCTCTGTAGTATTTGTTTCTAGCTGGAAACTAGCTGGCACCACATCAAACACGGTTACATCTCAATGCTACGCTGATCCAATAGGAGAATGGCTGACATCTTCTCTTTGAATCCTGCGTGAATTCACGCTCCCCACCCTAGGAGGGCTGAGAAAGGGCTGAATCGCTCACATCTCTGGTGAATGTTTTTGAATTCCTCTGGACCCATGATCTGAAAATGGGCACAGTCCAAGGGCGGCGTGTGTTCTGTGTGGTTCCCCCGTCCTCTCCAGCCCCCACCTTTCTCTGGCCTATAAGCTAAGCAGGCTGATCTAATCCAGCCAGCAAACAGTGCTGCTCCTCCGCAATCAGAAGCACCGCAACACAAGGGCCTACCAATCACAACTGCTCTGCTCTGATCGACAGCCTGTAGTTACAGCAGAGTAA
>JAODJX010000042.1:34492612-34503104 GCA_026776945.1 Isichthys henryi
GTGTGACGGGTGCGTGGAGAAGTATAAGCGTTCCCGGGTCCGTATATGCAGTGCGGATGCCAGAGTGTGACGGGTGCGTGGAGAAGTATAAGCGTTCCCGGGTCCGTATATGCAGTGCGGATGCCAGAGTGTGACGGGTGCAAAACATTTACATGTTTTTAGGCATCTTAGTAAAGGTTTTAAAATATAGGGCTATTTTACTGATTTTACTGCATTTTTTTTCATATTTCCATACAATGAATTTTACTTGGTGATACTTTAAGACATTACAAAAAACATAAAACAAAAGTCTTACCTTATCATATCGAAGTGCCTGAACAATTTGAGGTATGTAGAATAAAATGGCATCCTGACACAAATGACAAGAATACAAGCATTAGCAGAGGAAAGAAATGCAATGTTTATCAAAAAGACAAAACCACGGGGGACAAGGCCGCGCGTGGCTACGGGGGACAAGGCCGCCCGTGGCTACGGGGGAAAAGGCCGCCCGTGGCTACGGGGGACAAGGCCGCCCGTGGCTACGGGGGTAAAGCTAAGCGTTCAAGCCTAAAGTGGGTGATTAGAAAGTACAAAAACTAAGCTCATCTTTCCAAGTATTTTATACTGAAAAGGTGTTTATGATTAATCTAACACCAGATTAGCTCCAGATACAGCATTCAGGAAAAATATGAGGTTAAATAAGAATAAAATAAAAGGAAAACAGAAGAGTTACTGCTGTCTTACAGGGGGGAAGGACCGGAGCACTTTCACGCCGTACTGTGCTGTGAGCGGATGTGGGGGGTACATGCTGGAGAAGTAGGAGAGCCCTGTGGGGGGGTCAGCTGGTGCCCAGCACAGGATGTGGCTCAGTTCAGGAGAGTCGGCGTCGATGGTGTGCCACGTTACCAGGAACTGCACACGGACACAGGTGACACATGGTTTCTGGACATAACACAGCTGGGACACCAATGTCAAAGGATCAACGAGCTGAGACAGTGTTTGTCATACTACATCTCCCATTAAAGAGCACAAAACAATACTGATGGTCAATACTGTGAACGTGGCCTTCAAGAAGCAGAAACCTGCAGCAGTCCCAGAGGACATGGTTCTGACGCACCGCACATCAGACAGACATCAGACCAAACAGAGCTTGCATGCAATGAGACCCACTCTGAGCTCAACCGGGAGGCGCTGCGGCTCCTCTGTGTTTACGGCCCGACGCAAACAGTTGGGCCAACAGCAAACAAACATCCCTCAGACATCAACGAGAGACAGGCAGGGACTCATTAGCCAGCACAAGCCAGGCAGAAGTAAGAGCAAAAGACTGAACGCCAGTGGGGACTAGAGAGGTAAATACTGCTCAGCATGGCAAAATAGCTGCTGAGAGACCAAAACATCCCAGACTACTGTCAAGTCATTTACTTCAAGGGTGTTACCATCAAATACTTGAGGGGCCCTTGCAGGGTACGTGTAGGTTCACCTAAGCGATTATTGACCCAGTGATTAAGCTAAACATACCAATTTATTCAGTCCTGATAATAGATCTCACCTTGACTGCTTCCGGCACATCACTGACTGCACCGGGGTCCAGACGCACCAGACGGGTAACTTCTGTGACGATGGCTTCTGTGTTTTTAAACCTACAAAAGGGAAGGCAGAGGAGGATGTCACTACTGTGGTCATGTGCAAAGAGGTGATTTGGTAACCGGTAACATTCAGAGTGGAAAACACATGACCACACACTCCAGCAATATTAATAAGATTGTTAACGCTTCACATGACAGGGCACAAATAATGTGTTATTATGATAATACTTATGTATTAACAACAAACCGAGTTTAAGTTGCATATTAATCTCATATTCGTTCATCATTAATAAATCGTGATACATTATCTAACGAGCCCTTGATCTCCTCCACCATCTGCTCCAGCAGCTCCCCTGTCAGCTGGGATACTGATCTCACGTTCATTCATCATTCGTGACGCATCTTTTATCTCAAGCAATTACTATATTTGTTACTATATCTGTTAATTCTGTAAACCTTTGTGAACTACTGAAGGAACAACCAAGGAACTACTGAAGGACCAACTAATGAATAAGTGAAATATTCATTTCATGTTTGTTCATCATGAATCAGGATCTAAAGTAAATATATATGTCTATATATGTTCATAATTTGTACTTCAGTAGTAACAGTGTTACCAAATATTTGTGACCCATCAAGTAAAGCATTACCATAAAATACATTTCTGTCATTCAAAGAACTGTTTTGTGCACCACAGTAGCGGCTGCATGTAGCAGTCAGTCAGCCAAGATGGAGACACTGCAGGAAGTACGGCTCAGGTTCTCGGCGGCGCCCACACCTGGCAGGCAGCTGCATGGCCAAGTAGGGGGAGATGCTCCAGGCCAGGTTCACATTGTCCTTCCACTGCTTCTCACTCAGGTTGATGTACTTGGACCTCCAGTTGGTGATGCTAGTCTCCACGGACTGCTCGGTGGAGATGGCTAGCTCTTGGGTGGACAGGGGGTTGTACCAGATGGTGAGTCGCTCGATCTCGCTGGCCTGATGGAAACGTAGAAAGAAAATGTCTTGGGTACGAATCAGGTTTGGGTAGTTAAGTCTTAATTATCTGTTTTAAATGTAACATGATGGGAATTCTGCTTAATGGATATTAATGCAGTTGACAAGCCAATATCTCTGCCCCAGTTTGAAACCGGCAGTTTTCCTTTCATCACAAGCCACCCCCCCAGATGCACGACACTGACAGACATCACAAGATACTCCCTGCAGTAACTGTGATGTCACCGTGCGTGACCCAACTCATGTAGCTCAAAGCCATTTGCACGACTGCCCACCAGGGGTCTGACCGGCAGCATAGTGATGGAGGGGGACCCAGGCATCAAAGCCGCCTGACAGGACGCTGGGCTCTTTAGCATTCTGGAGGCATCCTCACCACACACTGCAGCATTAAACATGCAGCACCCCCGGAGGGATGAGAGAGCGAGATCGACACCCGGAACAGCTACCGGTCATCCCATCGCAGTGCGGACTGATGGTCCTACCAGCAGAGCCAGCAGCAGCGTCCTCCGCTTCATGTAGTACTTGTGCAGTTGCGTACCTCTATTGCTCTTCTTGGACAGTCCTGAGAGGGGGAGAGGACTCGTCAGCCAGGGCACACAGCTAGATATCCCTGTACCGCCTACCACCAAGTGTCTTCCTTTACGTCCATGACCATTAAAGTGAGAGTCACACAGGCCCACTACGTGTTTATAACACCCCATGCCTGCCAACTCTATACTGAATAATGCTTTGTTAACTAGTTTTAGGGACTGATATACTTCGTAATAGTGTATAAACACATTTATTCTTAGGGTACATTATTCAGTGCATGATCAGAGAACTTTAAAACATCTGAGGAATAACATCTGTCTCAGGGATCGTCACCATTCGTGACAGCCAGGCTGCGGTGGAGGTGTAAGGTGAACATTCATTCACACAGCATGAATATAATGGGCTTTGAGTGAATGCCGGGGCTTCTGGCATGGCACGGCTGAAAAAGCCTCCCTCACACACTGAAGAGTGATGCCAACGATGCCGGCGGAAAGGTACCGGATTTCTTGGACATGGTGGACATGCCGCTGGACAGTGGGTATGTGTTGATCCAGCCCTGCGTACTCTGCTGCCTGGGGCCCATTGACACGTCCAGGTTGTTCCTGGAGTCTGTCACCGTCATGACTGACAGACTGTTCACAGACAGCTCCTGGTTGTCTGTGGACAAGACACAGCGGTGTTTATAACTCAGCATTTCCATTACATGCAGTCCAATTCACACTAATGTCTAACAACTTGGATTTAACTGTAGGAATGAACTGAGGGTACAAGTAAGTAAATAGTACAAATCCAGTACAGTAAGCTTAGCAAATAAAGCTCTTTATGGAATATGATGTACTGCAGATTCATATTCTCAGCTCTAATAACTTTTAAAATAAATTAGCTTTCTTAAATAACAACACTGAGCAGGGGTGAAGTTGGTAGCATGTTAAAGAGACCAGGAATACATACACTGCAGGTCTCATGGTCCTGGAATACGGACCAATCAGACAGAGGGCAACGTGTTAAGCCTGCGGCTATGGAAGCAATTGATAAAATCTTATTTTAAAAATATGCATGAAAAGATTGATGAAGAATCGGAAAAAAATGTACATTTCTAGATAAATCAGTTTTCTGTGTGACTGACCTCCAGTAAACATCACAGAGGCTCAGGGTGATGTTCATAAAACCACAACACCATTTAATAAGTACATTATGAGAATTGGGGCTCAGCGGGCAGCACTGTCGCCTCACACGTGAGTGTTGTAGGTCTGAATCCCACCTCCGTACGTGTGTGGGTACCCAACAATGGACTGGAATCCAGTACAGGGTCTACCCCAGCCCCGTGCTGCCAGGGATAGGCTCAAGCCCCCCACCCCATGTGATTCTGACAAGGATAAGCGGTTTGTGGATGCATGGATTATCTGAACAGACACTGGGGGTAAACAGCTGAATGAGGAGACGATGCAGAGCCTGATGGCATATGGTGTTATCAACAGGAGGCATGGAGACTGCAGGGTAAGGGGCTCTGCAGGGTAAGGGGCTCTGCAGGGTAAGGGGCTCACCGGGGGGCACCAGCTGGTTGGCAGCCAGGTACTTCTTGTCGGACAGCATGCTGGCATAGAACTTGGTCATGATGCTGATATCCTCACGGAGGCGCTTCTCAACCTGCGTGGGGAACTTAGCTGCCACACTGGGGAGCAGGAAAGGTGCAGAAAAGCAGAGGGTAACCATGGGAACTACAGAAATGGCTTAGTGCAAGTTGGGGGGAGCGATCATGTGAAAATGCTGTGCTTAAATATATATTGCCCTGCAAAAATACAGCTGGATGTGTTTCATACATTTGGATTTCCTTTTTCAAACAGAATACTGCTGCCACCTGCTGGATACAAGCACACATGCACCATAAGCATCACCTGCATAAGCCGCTAGTATGAAGCATGACAATAACAAACCCACTGCAAAAACTAACTACATGCATAAGTGTGGGTGGTCCCTCTAAACTGGAATGCTTACACGACCTCCAAAGAGGGAACAGCATTTAAAATCACAAACGGCCACACAGGCCTCACAGGACGCCCGCCTGCGACTCACCTGAAATAGTCAAAGGCAGTGGAGTAGATCTTCTCGCGGAGGACATTGCGGATGGTGGCGTTGGTGACCACATCAGCATGCAGGAGAGCCAGGCCCAGCGTCAGTAACCTGGGGGGGATTTGTGGAGAGGGGGGGGGGTTACTGAAACCCAGCCAGGTCAACTTACCTCAGGCCTGCTGATAAGCTCTACAGGCCTAAGAAGAGAGCCGGGCTGCCAGTGTTTAAACAACATACCACACAACAAATACGAACGTTCATCTAATCAGTAAGTACTAAGGGATCACGGTTTGTATCAAGACACATGACAGCCACCACAAAGTGTAGCACTGCCCCAGTGTCAGGAGGGACGTGGCATCGATGGTCTTCACCCAGCAGTTCTTTCACTCAGTGCTATTCCACCCAAAGCAATTAAACACCTAGTTTGGAGCTACTTAAGGAATAATTCTGGATTTCTAACATGTATAAAATGGTGTAAGATAAAGGCAGGAAACGGCATAGATTTCCCACTAATCCTATTATCCATCCATCCATCCATCCATCCATCCACCCATCTGTGTTATAGTGAGTCGGGCCCATACCCAACTATGACATGGACATGTCGGAGGGAGCTGGGAATGAGTCTGACTCAGACATTATAATCTCACACTGGAGACACCTGAGGACCAAGTTTGCACAACTGAAGGAGAATATACACAGAGACACTGCAGGAAGGTAGTGGCACCCCCGCACCCCCCCCAGGAAGGGTGCAGCTGTACCTGAAGCGAGGCCCGATGGCCGCCACGTGACGGTTCATGGCGCTCTTGGCCCCGCCCACACTGAGGGACAGTGATCTCTGAAGCAACCCACAGAAAATCTCCACCTGGTCTGCACTGCAGTACTTTGCAATCTCGAACCTCTGCACCAGGAACTAACACATGGGGGGGGGGGGGGGGACAGTAGTTAAACCTGCAGTAAAAGATGCCCTCTGTGCTGGATGGCGCTGCTCTCTCCAACCTGCTCCATCCCTCAGTACATTTATTTGCACAGCTAAGTGGAGTCACGGTTACAGCTCAGCCACGCCTTTTAATCGGATCATTATCATTAATCGAAGAATGTCTGACTCCACTACTATAGGTGGCGATATAGCTCCTTTCAGCTTGTTAGTATTGGGCTTTTTCCGGGTGACCGATTACACCACAGACATAAAAAATTATAAAACTAATAATAATGGGTGTGTGAACAAATGAAGTAAGAAACTTTAATTGCGATCTGGATGGAAGGAGGTCAGGATAGCATAGCAAGAAATAAATTATTTTGTAAAATATACTATGACAGCACAGTATTGGAAATTTTTCAAATATTGCAATGTGATTTTGTTGTAATAAATACTGGGGTATTTATGAAACAAAAAAGGAGTTCAACATAAATTTGTCAAGAACCCGTGTAGGAGTGATTTAAACAGCAAGGATGAAAATGATTATAATTGTCTCAGAGAACACATGCAACCAGCAGAGGTAATCTTTAAACGGATTTTTAAACATATATTTGAAAATTAATAATCATTAAAACTGCTAAATTTGCCAAGTTTTTTTTTTTTTTCTTTGGGTCATTCCATGTCAAATCATCACACTTTCGGACCTCATTGTCACGGATGTTAACGAAACTTGGCAGCTGATTTGGCGACATAAGTAACTCATGAAATTGAAATTGGGCGAATATTGAGGGAGATTTAAGAGAGCAAAGTTTTATCTTTTTGAACCTCAGGGACAAAAATAAACTAGATAGGCTTATAGGCTACTAGGGCAAGGAAAGAATTTCAACATTGGTGTAATAATACAAAAGTAACACACAGGCAGTACTGTTTAAAGGGAAGGTGGGAATGTAAGAACAAACAACTGGTAAACTCTCAATTTATAGTCTCAGAGCCTTTGATGCAGCTATTGTGTCTTTGCTTGAAACTGTGTCCGTCTGCCCTGTTACTGTCACAGGTTCATCTACTTAAAGCACATCCTGATGATCCATAACAAGTCTATCAGGATGGCATAGGAATGAATAGGATGATCCATGAGAATGTAAAAAGCTGTCTCAACTCTCCAGTGCTGGGCATAGTTTCTTCAACACATCCGAGCCACCAATTATCATCACATGCAGCCACGACATAACCTGTGATGCCTGCAGTCGAGCGATTCCCTCAGTGTGCACTTATACTGGACCGATTTGCACACTTCACTCACCTCTGATGAATGTAGGGCATTTATTAGTCATATTTACCAGCCATGTGGGGCTTTTCAATAGTACAGGTGGCAAGTAAAGGTGTCTGCAATGACATTAATGAAGCTTCCATTAAATTTCATTGTAGCATATTTGTAACCTTAGTTAATGTTATTACTTACACCTGTGCTTGTTATACTATTTCATGTCAGTTTGACTGCCATTAAAAAGGCCCATTAGTGATATAAAACCATGTGATGCTACCTTTAAGTCAAGATATCTCAGCAACACCATAAAAACCAAAAAAAATTTCTGGAGATCATGACATTATGCTCTAGCTTTAGTAAAATAAATAAATAAATAAATTTTGAAATATAGGTTTTTTGTTATAGGATATTTAATAATCAGTAATAACATAGTAATTATTCAAATGGGGATGGCATATTATTTGTTCAATCTATAGAGCTGGACAATAGCTTTAAAACAGTATAAGGACCACTTCTGTGCAGCTTACATTAAGGTAAATATAGTCAGTCAAATCATAATCCCCCCATCCAAAAAAAGTAAACTTTGTTCGCTTAAATCTTCCTCAATATTGATCCAAGACTCGCCCAATGAGTTACTCATATGACCAAATCAGCTTGCCAAGTTTTGTTAAAATACGTGACGATGAAATCCGAAATTGATATGGAATGACCCCTATGAAAGAGTAAAAATGTTTTAGCAATACTTATTTAAAAAAATAAAAAAATAAATGTGACTTGGTTGTAAGAACATATACAAGAAAAAGATCCGGATGGCATGGCAAGAAATTAAAAAGTGTTTTACTGAATATACTAATATAGCAGGCATATAGCGCTCGTGAAAAAACCAGCGGACATAACAGATTTTTAAACATATGAGAATCTATACAAGGAATAGTGATTAAAAGTGCAAAGCTTGGCAACATTTCTTTCCCAATGAGAGTAACAAAGGAAAACTATTTTAGCAAAACTTTAACCGCCGCAGTATAATGTTCGTACAGAACTGAAAGTAAGTAAAAGCCTTATTTTAATACAGCTGACTAGCCATGTAAGAAATACATGCAATGTTGGTATAATACAGCCATTTATCGAATTCAGTACAAAATACTCCGCTTCGCATTGTGACATCATTCAGTATTGGTACCAGTTACTGTGCCAGTGGAAAATCAACACCTGTAATACCAAACCTTTCATGTCTTTTTGAAGTACCAAAAGTACGGTACCTGGGCCAGTGAAAAAGCGCCCTTTAGTTGAGGGGAAAATTGAACAATACAACGCTGTACATTTTATACATGCTGTACGTCCTCTGCTGTTCTACAAGCTTCTTCTGCGTACCAGGTTCTTCTGTTACTTTTTCTTCAAAGCCCGTGGGGGAGGGGAGTGCAGAGCATGCACAGAGCACCTTGGCCAATTTGCATCCAACTGAACACATACATGCAGGAATAAATCAACTCCCAATCGCATTATCGGGTATCTTAGTCTGACTTTAATAAATTTGATTTAGTGCGATTTCAGTCAGACTAACAAGTCCGGTTTTAGTCAGATGGTTTTAGTGAAACTAACACAATAATTCCATTTTCTTAGTCTGCATGTAAATGTACTGACTGACTAAAGTTGAATGGGATGGGCCTCCATCCCTTTGCAGGGCCCCCACCACAAATGGAGTGGAAGCAGGGTAGGCTAAGTGCTTCGAGAACAGCAAACTACCTGTCCTTGGAGCTGGCAAGAAGGACTGTGCACTAAAGCATAGAGTAGGTAGCAGCATGAACTTCAGTAAGTGAAGCCAAGAAAAGGAAAGGAAAGGAGTGGAGAAAAGCTCCATCGACACGGGAGGTGAGGAGAGACTCACCTCGATCCAGATGGAATGTGGAATGACCTCGGGGGGGCACGGCATGGGCTGGCTCTCCTCGGACGCGGCCAAGGGGTCGGCCTCCAGCCGGGCCTCGGAGAAGAGCCCCATCTTCAGCTCCACAGTCATGTGCCAGGCTCCAGCCATCTCACGCATGAACTGCAGCAACAGCACCATGATAGCTAACACGTGCTAAGCCGGCTAGCGAGACTGAAGCCCCTCGATACTTTGCAGAGCTACCTACTCAATGCAATTAACCAGGTTGACTTATGATGGGTGTACCAATTACATCATCTGCCATTGCCGAAGACCAGTTCCAAAACTAAAAACAGGAGTATTGAGGACAGTAAAAATCCCCGGATGTTGGTCTTGCCCCATCCCAAATATCAAGGATACACTGGTTGCATCCTTGCCAAATGACAACCCCATCATTCATTCCAAGTTCATTCTTTGGAGGTAAGCAGCAAGGTCTCTATTGCCAAGACCACAAGCATGATCAATGCATTCTTCGCATTGAGAAACACCCAATGTGTAACAAAACATCCCAAGACACACCAAGGGTTAAAGGTCAAAATAAGGCCACAAACCCTTGTTCTCTCTGTCCTCTTTGAACTGAAAAGATGAATTTTGGACTTTAATGCTATTTTATCATGATGGGAAGCATTGCTAACATTACTACGAATTGCAGAGCATAACCTCAACCACACTCAGTGTCCAAATCGTGTGTCGTGTTATTTTGCATGCGGTGATGTCGCCACGGGTTGTGTACCGGCACTTCAACACCGTTCTTGGCCGCCAGCAGCCACTCCCAGCAGGCAATGGCGGCCTCCATGCCGTGCTCAGTGAACATCTTGAGAGGTGCCCAGCACAGGTGGTGCAGGAGCTGGGGGTCACAATCTGCTGAAGGAGGGTTATAGTTAGGGTGTTAAGCACACACATGCACACCTGTAATCATATCTGTGAGGAGCGCTTATTCATTTGTACGGGAAAAATGCTAATGCTAACTATGACAACCTTAACCCCTACCCAGCTCTAACCATAAGCAAACCAAACAAAATACGAGAGTTTTTGTATTTTTAGTTTTTTTTTTTATTGCAGTCAGAGTTTTTGAAAATTGAGTTTTCCCTTTCCTGGTCCCCATAAGGTCAAAAAAATAGGTGTTAGGTTGAAGAAGCTGTTAATCATTTATTATCATTTCTGTATAATCAGTAATGAATGTAATCATGTATATACATTATTTTGTTTTCCTTTAACCTTATATGTTT
>JAODJX010000042.1:34513261-34529332 GCA_026776945.1 Isichthys henryi
CACACCTGGGTTTGAACAGCTGACCTAAAGGTTACCCCAAAAACCAGCACACACACCGGCCCTTTGCGGATAAGATTCCCCACCCCTGTTCTAAGCACTAAAAGTCATGGGATCAGTGGATGAAATGTGAAGCTGTTCTATACTGTACTCTAACCCCTGCTGCCATATACTCCTGTAGAATTATCAGTTCACATTCCCACTGCGCATATCGACGTGACATGTTTTATTCCAACTCAACAACAAATGCAAAACAGCAGGAGCAGCAAAGTGTCAGAGGCAAAGGGTGGAGGTTTTAAGGCATGCAGAGCAGGGGACAAGGAGGAGGCGGAGCCTGCACATCCAAACATCTGCTGCTCCCGGTGATTAAGACGCCGTCTCCAGACTCCGCTATTAAACCGTCAGCTGTGAGCATAATGAGGCAGACAGGGCCGCTGAGGCCACACTCATCCGAGTCTATTTTGCGTTTCCCGTCATCTTCGGGTGGGCTGGAATGTGATCAGTTTCAGCCAGGTGGCCAGGCAAAATGTGAACAAAATACTGGGAGCAACCACAGTAATTACAGTACAGCACAAAACGGATCTCTGAAGTATTTACTAGAAAACAGGCTGACAACAGACAAGGTAGAAACTGAATAACCACTTTTTAAATAAAGCTTACTCGAAACTGCAGTGTCTGCCATGGGATTTGGTAAATGAGACAAATAATGTGGGGTGTGCAGGGGAATCAGGCTTGCAGTAAGTCAAGGTAATGGTTAAAGGTTTTGAACTGACACAGCACTTCGAAGTATTTGAACTGGATGGGGTGTTTGCATTGGGAAATGCATCAAAGTTCACTTTACGCTGCTGGATTTTGCCTTTTGGTGGAAAACAGGTACAGCACAACAGCTGCCATCAGTGCAGAGGTAAGCCTTGATGCAGCTTCGAACATCTCCCACACTGGTTTCCAGAGGTACAAGCTAACAAACGGAGCTGACTTTTTCATACGTGCAAGGTAGAGAACTAAAGTAAATAGGATGCAAAAGGGGAAATTCATACTGACCTCCATTATTCCAATAACAATTTGAGGGCAATCAGCAAAAATCAAACTGGCTTTTGCACCAAAATTGCTGTTGTCAAGTAAAAATGATTGTATTGAGGATTATTGTATATTTTATACTAACATGTCATTTGTTTCATACTTAATATTTAAAATGATTAAAAAAAGAAAAAGATGTCACCTTTGTTGAAAATGAATTCGCCATTTGGGAGCAACATTAGCAGGTATTTCTGATGGTAGAGTTGAATGTTCATATTTGTCACACTCAACCCCACTATGTGAAATGTCTTCATTAGAGGTCCCAGGATGCGTTTTCTCACGGTTGTGGTAGCATCATGCCTCCTGCTATCCCCAAGTTACGCGGGGATCAAGGACATCAAGCTGCACTTTGATTTCATGGAGCAGAACCAGTCGCAGCCCGTGGATCCTCGGAGTCTCACTGAGGGCAAGGTACTGGATGCAGACGCCATCCCGCTGGACTATCATAAGGAGAACACCGTCACGAATGATCTAGCCTTCGATGGGTTTGAGGATGAGGACTACATAGACTTTGACAAAATCCTGTCAGAAGATGACTACAGCGAGGGTGATGAAATCGATGAGATCACCATCCCAGACACAGAGATCTCCAACGAGCCTTCTGACCCCAAGGTCCGTCGGGCTCGACTTTTGCATCTCTTTAATGGGAGGTCTCGCATTGAGCGGCTCAACATCGTAAATGCCCGCTTCGGCTTTAGCCTCTACCGGAGCTTGCGTAACCACATCAACCAGACAGACAACATCCTGCTGGCCCCAGTGGGCATTTCCATAGCCATGGGCATGATGGACCTTGGCACAGGGCCTAGTACCCATGAGCAAATCTCCAAGACCCTCGGTTTTGCCGACTTTGTCAACGCCAGCGTGCACTATGAGGACATCACAGTCCACAAGCTCTTCCTTAAGCTCACCCATCGTCTCTTCCGACGCAATTTCGGCTATGTGCTACGCTCTGTCAACGATCTCTATGTCAAGAGGGATATAACCTTGGAAGAGCCGTTCAAGAAGGATATGAAGACATATTACTTTGCTGAGCCACAAACAGTGGACTTCAAAGACCCAGCCTTCCTGGGAATGGCTAACCGGCGTATCCAGAAGCTGACCAAGGGCTTGATCAACATGCCTCTTAAGAGTGTGGATCCCAACATGGTGATGATGCTCCTGAACTACATCTATTTCAAAGGTATAAAACTCCCCATAAGAGTCCACTCATCTAGTAATGAGTAGCCTGTCGACTGACCACAAGCAGCTAAGTAGCATGTGTTCTGCTAAAAAAACAGATCATTTTAAGCTATGTTTAACTTCTAAAGGTCAAAATTAAATAAGATTCCATGGGTCACTGCACAAATAACTACTTGCTGAACTGTAATAAGTGAAATCATTTAAAATGACAAATTTCCTTACAGGCAACTGGGAACAAAAATTCTCAAAGGATGCGACTTACTACCGGAACTTCCACATCAGCGAAAAGAAGTACGTGAGGGTCCCCATGATGCAGAACCGGGGCAACTACCAGGCAGCTGCTGATCACGAGCTGCAGTGTGACATCCTGCAGATGCCGTACATTGGCAATATCAGCATGCTGGTAGCTCTACCACGCAAGATCAGTGGCATGCGCAATTTGGAGAAGGAAATCTCACCATCCGTGATTAAAAGGTGGATGAGCAACATGACAAACCGGTACGTCGTTCTTCTGACCACCTTCTCGATAAAGGCTCACAGTACCACCTAAGATGTATAAACACAGACAGGGCCTTCCTTTGTTTAATCCCTATTGCACTAATGTGATGCGTCTTTCTTTGGTGATTTTTTCTTCTCATCAGAACTCGGGAAGTTGTTTTTCCCAAATTTACTCTGGAGCAAAACTATGATCTGATTGAAAATCTCAAAGAGATGGGAGTCAAGGACCTATTTGGAGAGACGGGAGACTTTTCAAAGATGACATCTGAGAAAATTATGATCAACTGGGTAATAACTTTAAAATTTCCCAAGTGTGTTTTGTAAACAGCTCTAGTAATTTATATTTTATGTTTGCTGTATGAGAAAACTATTTGTCTTTGAAAGCTGACTTGTTTGCCTTGTTTCGATGAGATATTAACTTGCTCCGTGAAAAGCTTCCAGTGCAGCAGCTGATTAAAAGATTCCTTCCATCTCTGCAGTTCAAACACCAGGGAACAATCACCGTGAACGAAGAAGGCACACAAGCAGCATCGGTGACACACGTTGGCTTCATGCCGCTGTCCTCCCAAATCCGCTTTGTGGTGGACCGCCCATTCCTCTTCCTCATCTATGAGCATCGCACCAACTGCCTGCTCTTCATCGGTCGGGTGGTGGACCCCTCCAAGAACTAGCTGCAGAAATCGTCCTTCCAACCTCACCCTCCAGCCCCCTTAAGCTTAACTGGCACATCATGGCCTGCTGGTGATCTTGCCTGAGAGTAAGGTGACAAGTTTCTCAGCTCTCAAAGCTCCTCATGCTAGGAGCTGATAAAATAGCCACAGTGCGAATTACTCTGGGAGCAGAAGTTAAACCTTGACCTTGTCAATATCATACAATTTTTACCAATGTAGTAAAAAGAAAGTATTGTGCAGGACAAATGTGTTGATTAAGTTACTTTATGGAATAACTGCATTTGTTCTGTATGTTATATAAGCAGATTTAAGGTTTTTAATATAAACTGTGTACATAAAATAGAATTACAAATCTTTAAACTAAATGTTTTGTGAAATGCATATATATCCCAGCAATAAATAGCCATTATAGGAATTCTCTCATTTCTAGCAACATTAACAAGAGCTGCCTGAAAAGTTGACACCAGCATGGATTATTGACTTCTATATTGACTGTCCAGAGAGTCCACATCTTATGAAGGCTGAGTAAATATTTGTCACAACAGTTAAAATGTAACCAATAGCACAAAGTTCCTGATTTTAAAAACTTTATAAAGAGACTGATGGAGGTTTTTTTGGTTAAACACTGGTTTTAAATTCATATTTCAATAGTACTTTTCTTATCAATTCGTCTAATATTCACATAACCCAACATTATGACCAATATTAATAGCATGTGACGGAAAAAAAAAAACACTTAATTGCTCACAAATTTTACATTAAAATTACAACCTTGAATAAAAATGCAATGTTATGCTTCAAGTCTAGCAGATTCATGGACTAAACCTGCTGAAATTAGAGGCTCCATGTAAGCAGCAGATAGGCTTTAGCTTACAGACTTGCCTACGAATATTACTTGTGTCAAAGGGCAGCATAGGCCACCTTTTCAAACTCAGCTAGGAGTCACACAGCAGTGCTGCGTGAACCAGAGCCGTGAGTAGCACTGCTATCAGCCAAAAGCACGGCAACACGGTGGTCTTACCACAGCTATTACAGGAATGAGTACACCCAGATTCCCAGCACTGCTGGACGCCTGGAAGAAAAGCAGTGAAAGGACCAGTAAGATTCATGTAATTAGCCTAGAATGCCCAATAAGGATGGACCAAAATAGTAACTATTCAACGATTTGTATGTATACAGGTTGGCAGAATTCTTACAAGGCTTTAACAGAGACCAGAAACAAATCATGTTGCCTATCACAGCCTTTCTACATCAAAGGCTGATAAAGATTAAAACACAGATACAAACCAGTACTTGGTTAATATTATTTTCTGACTACTTAGAGGGGATGGGATTAAAGAGAGATCACAAGCTTTTATTCATTAAAACTTCCATTCATTGGAGAAAACTGGTACAGTATCATGTCAAAATTCAGTGCCCTAATAACACACCATGTGAGTAACGTCACTGCATCTGACTGGGGGCCTGAAGTGTGGGGTCCTTGTCTCGGGGCTTGAGCAAGTCTGTGCCCACATCACAGACCACGTGAGTAATGTTACTGCGTCTGAGTGGGGGCCTTGAGCATGGGGCCCTTGTCGCTGGGCTTGAGTACGTCTGTGCTAACATCACAGACCATGTGAATAACGTCAATGCATCTGAGTGGGGGGCCTTGAGTGGGGGGTCCTTGTCGCGGGGCTTGAGTAAGTCTGTGCCCACATCACACACCACGTGAGTAACGTCACTGCGTCTGAGTGGGGGCCTACCTTGAGCGCAGGGCCCTTGTCGCTGGCCCGCTCGCTGGCTCTCTTGCCCTCGAGGCCTAACTGCACAAACAGCTCCAGCAGGTTTACCAGGAGCTCGTCCACCATCTGCTCTCCCTGGAGGTTGGCAGCGATGTTGGCCAGGGCGTTGATCACGGCCAGAGAACAGTGTCTGCTCAGACATCAACACAAAAACCACACACAGGGTCTCTTAACAGAAGCTGATCAAACTCTCACTTTTCTGCATGGCTTTCCAGCACATTGTCAAGGTCAGGATATCTTGTCATCTTCAGCTATATGCTGCACTGGTCATACGTGGAGATACAATTTTCATCTCATTGGTTGTAGCACAAAGAAAGAATAAATAAGATAAATATGCAAGACATTTAAACATCAGAAAAAAAATATACTTAAAAAAATTACTGTCCTAACATATGAAACCAAAGCATTAAACACGATCAGATTCATTACTTTTATGAATTTATTTTAAACATTGTGTGGAACTTAGTGAACCATAATAAAACTGACTAACAAAATGGTCCAGATCAGAAAAGCAATCAGGCAGATTAAAGCCAGATCCTTATATTTCATGATGCTGTGGTTCTAAAGTCAAAAAGTCAAAATTCTAAAGAGATGGTGTGAAGCATCACCTGTATCCGTGGTCCTTATAGTCCTTGGTGGCAGAGTAGACCACGGAGCTGGCCTTCACACTAATCTGCTGGAACAGGTTCCACACCTCTTGGTAGATGTATTGCTGAGGGGATTAAAATGAATGACTAATAAATGGCAGTTTATCAGAGTTTCCCCATAAGGGTTACATCGTATTTAAATCTCCAAAAATGTTTTCAAGGACAACACAGGGCAGCAAATTTAAGTTGATTTCACCACTTTTATAAGCAGACATTAAATCTAGATGCTAAATTTAATAAAAAATGACCATTTGCATGACGACCCTGTAGGGGGTAGGATATCAAACAGACTGGAGGTCTCCTATGAGCATGTCGATGTACGTAAATGTCCATGGGGAATGAACCCACATTGCCGGTGATGACCATGCAGCCCAACTGATCCACTATAAGCACATCCAGCTGTGATGGTGGCTGGCAGAACTTCTGCTGCAGGATCTGCAAGATTGGCTCCATCACGCGAGGCGTTTCCCGTAGCGCCACAGCAATGTGGCCCAGAGCCCGGATAGTGTGGTCCGGGATCAGGTGGGCCTCCCTGCGAACGATCACCATCAGGATCACCATTAACATCTGAACCAGAAGCTGATAGATGGACGGGGTTGTGGGTCACACTCACTTGTCATTCTCCTGGGATATGTACAGGCGATTGGACAGGCCCGCCAGGAAGGCCTCCACCGTGACTGGGTCTGCAGTAAGCCCCGCCTTCAGACCCCTGGGGAAGGAAACGATAGAGAAAGATCAACACAGAAGCACCATCACAGAGCAGACAGACCTAAATGATGTCTCCTCTCCTCGAACAATCAGGCTGCTATACAAGAGAGAAGCTTCAACAGAGCTAAGTCCGCTCCAGAAGAATCAGAGGGTCTACCTGCAGATGTTGTCAATGGAGATGTCCCTCAGCTGCTCGTACATGGAGGGCTGGCCCTTCTTGTTGGAAAGCAGGTTCAAGGTGGACTGGGAATTCTCATTGGTGATGCTTATCTTTATGTCCCCAGTGCCTGGACAAAGATTCAGCCAAATAAGAGTCAGAGGTTTAGTACCACTTAATCGTATATTCGTCAAGTTCCAAATAATAATAATAAACTCAATGATTGACACCAAAACCACAGAGAGATGAACAGCTACCATGTATCTGACAGCCATTTTCCCAGGATGCACCTCACCTGTGCTGTACTGGCTGTGGTACTTGTAGAGCTTCACTAGCACAGGAGAGGGCACCACCAGAAAGTCACGCAGGCACATGGTGACAGAGTGGGCCACCACAGGAAAGCGCTCACACAGCCGGCCCAGGCCCTGAACATCACCACCACCACCATCATCATCTTAACCACATAAGAGCTTAATTTCTTACACAACTACAACAATTACCAAAATTGTTATAAATTCCTCTCCAGTTAAACAACTCTCTCTACATCTCTATATTACACCCAATATAGACATCCCATATCATAGATATTTGGTGAGACCTGCCAAATTATGACAAGCATTAATGTCAACTATAACAAACTACAACTCAAGGTTCAAAAGGTTAACCATCTGTGACAGTTACAAAATTACTTGTTGCAGTCAATCTTTTTCCCCCACATACACACAAACCATGAGAAAATACCAAGTGAGGAAATGAGCCACTCAAAAGCTTAGGACTGCGTGCTCACTGCAAGCACGCAGGGTAATACGTCACACTCTCATTCTCCTCATCCCCATGCAACCGTCATCAGACAGGCAGGGAGCAGCACCTGTAAGCAGCAAATGAGCAGAGGCATGTGAGCGATGATGACTTTGCTGGACGTCTTGGACTGGAGCTTCTCAGACAGCTTGGTGCACAGGTTCTCAGCACCTAGGGAGGGTTTAAACAGTGACACTGAAGTCATGGCAGTGGAGATGTGGCAGAAAGAGGCAGGCAGGGGGAATAACGCTGCTTCTCTCGTACTGCACGTCACACCAACAAATAACCTTTAAGGCTTTACATATGGAATTCAGTGCACTGTATTTCATTCATCCTGTGTCCCTCAGAGTATGGTGACAGGAAACCACAACAAACACTGAGCACTTCATCATCATGACCAATAATGAGATTCCTCGGTAGAAGAGTGTGATCTGGCCTTATGGGCAAGTGCTATATGGCAGACAGGGCCAAACCCCAAGGCATAGACGGTGAGGGGGAATGGAGAGATACCCTGCTCTTCCTTGACTGCCCACACCATGAGGTCCACGCAGGCGGCGTTGGCCTGGCAACGCAGCTTCAGTGGGCTCAGCTCAGTGTTCACGCGCTCCATGTCATGCAGGATCTTCTGCAGCTCCGACTGGCTGCTGCTGAACTGCTCCAGCACGAAATCATGGACCTCTTTCACAAAGGAGGTGGGCAAATCTGTCAGGAAGAGAGCGGGGGAAGAAGGGAGGCTCAGCGAACTAAGCCAGGAACCAGCACCCACAACGCAGGACGACCCTCCGAGGTCGTGGACTTCCATCAATCACACCCACCAAATTCACAAAAAAAAACCCGTAAAGCTACTCTACCTTGCTCTGCGATTATCTAAAAGTAACACAATGCTATACTTTACATTCAAAATTAAAGAATGGTCTGCTCTATAAACTGGAAAAAAACGCAGTGGCTTACGGAAATGAGCATTGGATGGCCCTGCCCTTTAATATTTTATTACATTTATTTATTTTGCAGATGGTTTTGTGCAAAGCAACATATAAGTGAGAGAAGCCTTGGGTCAGAACACTGGGTCGGCCAGCAGCCATCAACCCTGGTGCATTCGGGGTTAACGGCCTTTTGCAAGGGCTTTGCAGTGATAGAATTACTCAAGCCACGGGATTTGAACTCATGACGACCTGACCGCTGACACAAATTTCTAACCCACTGAGCTACACACTGCCTCCAATAATTATGGTATTACATTTCATAATATTATATTATATTGGAGGATATTTTCGTGGAGGAATTGAAGAAGGTGTACACTGATTCCCGTTAGATAGCTAGCATTTAAAAAAGTGGCAAAAAGGCAATGCATAATCATAAAAACACTCCTGTGTTATTGAAAAGAAAATGCAGTTTTTGACATTGATACACTGCTTAAGAGAAAAGCCATTACATATTTAACTGAACCAAAGGTTAATTGTTGGTTAGGCAAGGTTAAAGCCATTGATTTAACACTGACGTCACCCAAAGACTGCTATTTAAAAATCGGATGGGTACCAGCTGTGGAACAAATTGCACGATGGATTTCTGCTGTAAAACACCCCACTGCATAAATCACCAAAAACTAAGCTGATTGAAAAAAGCATCATATAACCAGCTAAAAATATAAAAGTTTCAGACGTAAAATAACCACAAATAATTTACAGACGTTTTAACCAATAAAAAAAAAACAAGCCTAAATAAAAAAAAAAAATACAAATCTAAGTAAAAAGGAAAAGGAGATGAGTCAACATCAGCATCTCTTACCTTTCATGCAGTACAGGGTGTCCCGCAACATTTTAAACATGTCCACGTAGAGGGGGTCACTGAAGCTTTTGTAATGCAAATCAATCCCAGGGTTTCCCTACCGGCAAAGAACATGCTAAACATTAACATTCCATTTTAAATGTTTTTTTTTTTTTTTTTGCATTTGTGATGATAAAAACAAAAATGACACACCTCCATGACACCAGCCATCATGGAGTCCAGAGTCTTCAGAAACGACTCTGAGACAAACCGCTTCACCTACAACAGAAAAAATAAAAATATACAGATAACAAAGAATAAATCCTGCTTTATTAGTACTGCATGTTCTTCGATTGCAGAGATCTAACTCTGTAAAGCAGGGGTAGGCACCCCTGATTCTGTGGTACTAGCATTCAGTGGCCTTTCTATTACGTACTGTCAGGAAAAGGGGGGTACAGCCCTGGGAGAGTTTTGTTCCACAAGGTACAAACAGTAATGTGCCCCCAATGGCAAAAAATGTTCCTCAGAGTCCATTTCTGTACCTTAAAAGTACCTACAACTAGGGTGCAGTTGGCAGACCCTTGAGGGGCCAGTGACAAGTCATTATACCCTCAAAGATACAAATTGGTTGCTTTTGTTTTGACAGTGTACCAGTGTTACTATCTGCCTGAGATCAGGTGTTTGTTCATCAGGGACCTGGCAGGATGGAAAACCTGCTGGATTCCAGCCTCCAGAACCAGGGTTACCTACATCTGCTGTAAATGTTTGTCCCATTAAAAGTCATCTTAAACAAGAGGTGAAAAACTTCTGCTTCTCATTCAAAATCTGCATCATTATTTAAATAACTGTGTTCAATTTAAGTATTAAATAATGCCAAAGGCAGCCATTAAACCCCCCCCCCCCCCAGTGGTGCTGACAGACACAGAGCGCCTCGCACCATGTGCAGAAGCAACTTCAACACAGGCAGCGGCACGTCAAACTCCTTGCTGTTGCTTCCCATGAAGAGAGGCGACACAGAGAAGCTGGAGCTGATTGTGGAGAAGTAATATTCGGGGTCTAAGGCACTGCCGTCGGGGAGATATGCTCCTAGGGGACAGGACAGGGGGGTGGGGGGCAGGTATTACACAGCCGAATATCATATCAAGAAACAGACGGGCAGTCACAGAGAAAAAGACAACCATAAACCCCAGATTATCTGAAAGACCCCATTACATCACAAACACACACCTACATTGTGATCCCATCTATTATCATTTTATAACACAAAGCAGAACAGAAACAACATATTAATTAGTTCACAAATGCAGAAATGAGACATTACCACGTTAATCTTGCTGGGCTAAGAGTCTAACCAGTCAGCATACCTGAGGGCATCTTTGAAATTTATAAAAGGAAAAGTATCACAGCAGCACCCTAATCTAAACTCTTAAAATGTTTCCTGGATGACTGTCACCTCACTGCACAAAATGGATTTTGAAAAGCACATAATCTCAGATAAAATAAGGTGGTGTTTTTGGGTGGTAACTCTTACGTATGATTACTCCTAAAGAAGATTTCCTGTTTTCTAAAGGCAATATCGTACCTCTATGTGTCTCGCCCGCATAATCTCTACTGAAAATGATTGTCTGCATTTCAAAGGAACATTTCAGTCAGAATCCCTGAAATAATAATATCTATCCAAAGCAGATGTTACACTGTACGGCAGATAAGGGATATTCCCCTTATGCATTTACATTCACAGTACAACAACATATCAAATACAGACCAAGAACCTTTATTCTGGTCAATGTCTGAAAGCTGCCATGTACACATTATGATAAAAATGTAAAAATCTCTTTCAAAGAGCATGTTTTTCCAAATTACAGAGAAAATGAGGCTTTCCAAGGTCAATGGCTGCCATGTAGCTTTATTCACCTGAACATCTGTGCCAGGAAATCAATACATCTGTGCATAGCTGGTTTTAAATAATAAAAGAGAACAAAGTACGAGATGCGCGTCTGTACTGCACACATGAGTTTACCTTCAAAGTACTGTGCGGGCGGGACAGACGGGGAAATGGGCGACGGCCCTCTCCGTTCAGGACTGAGCTGCAAATGAGAAATAAAACAAAAATCCTTTAATTGTTAATGAACATGACAAACAAAAATTTAAAAAAAAAAAAAGACAGGTGACAAGTAAATCGAACAAAAACAATCGACACACTAAACAAACCAATGACAAATCTGAGGCCTGATAGTTATCAGATCTACAGAGATTAACGGAGCAGGCTGACACCGACGTCCCCAGCTGTCCACCGGAAGTGCAGGCTTCCTTTCCACCTAACCATTCCACTACTAACTCTGACAGCCCTCACACCACGAGAGACTCCAAAGCAGGAACAAGGATGGAGTGCGGCTCTGTGGGCTAGACTTCCACGCCAGTGATCAAATCCCATGGTCACCAGTATGACTGCTCCATTGAGCCTTTCAGCACGAATGCACCAAGGACTGGCTGCCAGCTGTACTGTGGCCTGGTTACCTGGGAGAGGCTGGACACACTGCCTGTCTTGCGCTTCAGTGAGTCGCCCTGACATACTGTGAGCAGCGAGCTGGGTAGAATGGAGCGGAAGTCGTTGAAGGAGCGCCGGCGAACACCATCAGTCTCATCTGCCACGCGGGGGGGCTTCTGAGCCCCCCGCGGGAAAAGCTTGGACAGCAGGGACTCGTCGGTGTTGCTGTAGCGGCCGAATGCTCTGGCCACCCCCAACAGACAGGGGACAGTGTACCTGCACATGTACTCTGTGAAACAAGGCATCAGAAAATTAATCAAACCACCATCTTGGATGGATGGAGATGAAGGTCACATGACCTTACATCAGGTGTAATTCCAGGCAATTAAAGGTTTATCTTTAGCACGCTTTCTGAAAGAAATATGTTTCACAAAGTGAAAAAGGAAGTAAATCACCTTTGTCGTGGTTCTCTGGTGCCTGACACATTTCCATCAGCGTCTGCATGAGGTTGATGACAGCTTCCAAAATCTAGAGGGAAACAGAGCTAAGATCAGCAGCATATTTCCAGTGTGATGCTTTCTACACAATGACAGATTGTTTGGATGATGGTGGTGATGTATCGGCTCGTGTCGTTTCCTGGCTGTGATCACCAGCTGCAGCACAGACCTGTCCACGAGAAAAGGGGTCTCTCTGGGCCACGTCTGACAGCAGTGTCACGAGACAGAAGCTAAAGTTCTCTGCCATGGGGAGTATTTCTGCGACAAAAAATAAAAGCAACACACAGTGTTAAATACCTCTGAGGCCTGTGTAGTATCCTAGCGCTATAAAATGATCAGACACCTAGAATTTGCTTTAAACTATTTGAAATTGGAAAAAATAAATGTACCCCTTCCTTTTCTTCCTGTGCTCTCCTCAACCCACTGCACACGAGGTAAGCCTTTCAGGAGACCCAGCAGGTACGGAACAATGATGTCTTTGTGCTGCAAATATAAATTGGTAACACTTTACTTGACAGGGCACAGATACTTAGTAACAGCTCAGTTACTAGCGAAGCACAAATCATGAACAAATATAGATGTTACTTGAGATGAAAGATTCATTACGATTACATAATTATGAGCAAAACCAGGATCGGTATTCCACTTGTGTTATTCATTACTTGCTCCTTCGGCAGATCCTTAGTAGTTCACAAAGGTTTACAGAATTAACAAATATAACAACAAAAAATAGCAACTGATTAGAATAAATCATGCGTCACAATTCATTAAAGATGAATTAACATGAGATCAGTATGCAACTAAGACTTAGTTTGTGGTTAATTAATGTATAAGCAATGGCATAATACCATATTATTTGTACCCCGTTAAGTGTTCGTACATTAATTCACTTCAACAAAACAAATAATACATTGTTTTGTCTTAAAGGGTTTTCCTGTAGATCAGGTTTAGTGAATGCATTTCTTGAGCTATCAGTTTGTGTGAAAGCCATCACCTCCAAGTCCGATTCTAGCAGAAATATTCCCAGCGCAATCACGGCATCTCGGCGCCGCTCGTCCAGCTGGAAGACGCCCCGCGAATCCACCGGACACATGCATTGCAGCTTCTGGACCTGGGGACAGGCAACAATGCATCTTCGCAAAAGTGAACTCGAAATACTTGTATAACATGGTCTAATTGACGGGTATTACCACCAGGCTACATTATCAAGCTGTCAACTTGAATACTGTATCTTTGACGTATTATTGATAGAGTCGTCGGACTGGGTTTAATTCGGGTGATTTATGAATAATAGACTTAAATTCAAGATATCAACACTCTAAATGAATGCCTGTTGCATATAAATATTGAAGTCCGTGTAGAATGCTTAAGTTTTTGTGCAACGAAAATATGACACCATTACGATTCTTAAAGCCTAACTTAACATTAAGTACCAAAATAAAATTATAAAACCATTATTTGGCAAAAACTCTAGAAACATGCAATATTCAGATTACAATCAATTAATATCATAGTCGTTAGCAACTGCTTAATTTTACGTAACTAAAAGTAGGTTCAGTGAAACACAGCTATGAAATGAAGAACCTCCATAATATTACCGTCACTCATAGCGCAACACACCAAAGTAACAACAGACAGACAATACGAATAATCAAATATCAATCAAATTATGGTAACATTTGAAATTGTTTTATACTTAATCCGAAAAATAAAGGATATGTGCTATCTGACTCGCTAGCAAAGCAGACAGCAGTTGTAAGGGAAACAACTGGTGCCACATTCCCGTACTGCGTATGCCAATTTCTCCCAACTTTGAACGGCTAGACAAAACGCAAACCTTTTCAACCGGAGCAGGTCGGTGTGCTGCCAAAGACCGAGCAAGGGATAATACTGTATTAAAGTAAAATCCTCTCGGTCCTCCCCCTTTCACCGACATTTTCGCCTCTCCATCAAAAACAGGAAAACCGACGTAAAAAAGCGAAGAGGACGAGGAAGCCGCATTACGGAAAGCCTGACAGTCCAAGCAGTGCGAAAAGGACTATCGCGTTACGAAGTTCAAAGACTTATTTTAGCTGCCGGTCGTCTAGCAAGTGACCTTTATTGTAATTCCTATACTCGGGGTCAGTATTTAAATAATTATTTTCACATTTATATCCAAAAGACTAATAAACAGAGCTATCAGAATAGTATTTCTGTTTTTCGCATTATCTGATTTGACTAATTAGCTGTTATATTAGGTTGTAATAAGAAGCAGAAAGTTATTGTTGAGAACTGACCAACTAATTTAAAAACATACCAGCAGTTAGCTGTTTAGTGTACATTCATGAAACTACTTCTAAATGCTAAATTAATTCGTATGATTTGAAACGTTGATTTCCATCTTGAATAAATAGACATTTATAACCACAAAAGAACAAATATTAAGCTACTGGATCAAACAGTTGTTAGGCAGTATTTTCTGTGAAATTGAAAATTTTGGTTTGCGTCTGTATTTAACTTCAGACCCTTTCAGCCGCTGAGAAACCGTTCAATTGGATTTTTATCGCACCGATCTTAAGTAAGATGGGGGAAAAAACTACAGGCCGCTTATACGGATACTGGCGACTCACGTGACGAGCGTCATTAGAAGGAGACCGGAAGTCATTCTGGATGAAGCGAATTCACGAATTCAGTAAGGATTTAGCGATTAAACGGTACGTATCATTCGGTTTTAATTAAAAGAACTTGTTAAGTTTGCTTTGCAATATCTTCTGCTGCTAGTGTTTCGACGATATGTTGTTGTTTGATCTGCGTACTGGTGTTTTTTTCGCCTGTCTCACGGCAGAATTTCCCGTCAGCAAGCCAACTAAGACATTCAGAAATCTCATCACATTAAGCTGTTAGCTTCAATTCATATGCTTGCTGTTAGTTAACCTGTTGATCATTGTTGTCCTAACTGCTAACTTATGTTTCCTACATACTTCTCTAAACGGTCAGTGTAGTTTATGATGTCAGCCTATCCCAAGAACCACAATCCTTTCGCCGCCGACGATGATGAGGAGGATGATGGGGTCCAGGATTTCGGGCGCGGCAGGGGCTATGAAGACTCCGCGGATAGCCACATGAGCGAAGCCGAGAGGCGCCAGAAGTACCTGCAGCAGGAGGTTATGAGGACAGCGCAGTCGGCAGTCGACAGCAGCCAGCGATCCTTAGGGCTGATTTACGACTCGGAAAGGATGGGGATAGACACTGCGGAGGTATGGGGCGCGATCATGTCTGGATGGCAAAATAAGATGTCTGACGCCGAAACACTAAGACATCCTATGAGGTTGTTTGTGCGTTACGTAATTGTGTGTTTATTATAATAAGTGTTTTTTTCTTCAAAGATAGTAATCTCAGAAGAGGCCGTGTTCTCTTTGTTTTAGTTGATAGGAAATTAATGAAAAATCGTTTATTTAAGACAAGGACCTGAAACCAAACCTTGGGAACTGAAACTCGTCTACAGTTCAGTTTCACCTTAGGTTCTCTTCTAAAATACAGTTAAAACACTGCTGATTAAACATTTTCTTTATTTGCGTCGTGTAGTAGAAGCATAGACGATAGTGAGCATCTGGTCTTCAGATTCTAGCTTAAAGAATTATTATTCGGTTACTGTATTATTGTGAGGTGCAAGACAACAACTGTTCTTTCCGTTAAGAGCTGGGAATACTTGTTTCTGCTGCTCTGCATCTGTTCAAAATTGCTTTAAAGAAGCCATCCATCCATCCATCCATCATCTCCCGCTTAATCCGAGGTCGGGTCGCGGGGGCAGCAGTCTCAGCAGGGAGGCC
>JAODJX010000042.1:34529432-34542816 GCA_026776945.1 Isichthys henryi
CCAGGCAACGTAGCTCCTGGGATCATTGGAACACGCAAACCCCTCCACCACGATAAGGTCTCGGCTCCAGGAGGGGGCTTTAAAGAAGCAATTGGGGGAATTAGATGGTAAATAACCTTATCTGTGAGTTCAGGTGTCTATCAGATGCTTTTTAAAATCTCACACACGGGAAATGCAGGTACTGAGTATCAGGGTTAAACATTCGTGCTCTTCCATATATTAAGATTTTTATTATTCTATATACAGCAGTGGCCTCCAGAATTATTGGCACCCTTGGTAAAGATGCGTAACAAACATTCTGAAAATTTGTGTTTGCAGTCAATTAACTTAATTGAGAAACAGTGAGAGAAATCCAACCTTTAATTGAAGAAAAAATATTAGTATCAAATTTATTTAACAGCATGTAATAGAAACATGTTCCCATTTATACTTTATGTTCTGCTCTATTTTTAGAAACTGTTAAGCGAGCATTCGTTGTTTACTGTTTCATTGGGGGGATATATGTGATGTGACATAAATGCCAAATTCCCATAATCATTCATCTGCATGGAAAAGAGTAGAAAATACACAAATGAAATGAGACAACAGTGTGTTGACCTTCATAACTGACGCAGTGTTTTTCAATAACCTTTCTTACTCCTCTTCGCCAAGGGTGGCAGTAATTCTGGAGGGCACTGTAATAGTATCTGATGATGATCGAACTACCCTACATACTACCAGTGCTTGCTAAAATTGTGGGATAAATGGCAATGCCTCTGAAAGCCCGTTAAAAGCTAAATGTTTCTTTTGGCTGAACACATGTGCTCTGCATTCTCCAGGAACTCAAACGCCAAGGTGAGATTTTGAAGAGGACAGAGAGAATGGTGGACAACATGGACGAGGAACTGAAGACTAGTCAGCGACACATAAACACCATCAAGAGTGTCTGGGGAGGCATCGTCAACTACTTCAAAGCAAAGCCAGAACCCAATGCAGGCCCTGAGCAGCCTGTTGCATATCAGCCCAGCAGCAAGTACGGCCCTGTGACATCCAGGCTAAAAATACTGCCCCTCCATGTCATTCTCGGGTTGCTGTTTCACCAGAATACATTTAAAAAGACTTTCTGTGAATTTAAAATATACGTTCAATTCAAAATGATGTTAAATAACTGCAGATAGTAGCAAGACGAATTGCTGTTTTTCTGTGAGAGGACAAATGGGTGCCTTGATGTGATTTAATCTTTTCCAGACTGCAGGATGCGCTCAGTCAGAGCCAAGGGCCCCAAGGCGAATACCAACAGAGTTACCCCAACATGAGGAAGCTGAACACTTCAGGTGGGTCTCTCTCTGGTCTGATAGTCCTCTTATTGTGCTTTAATGATGGTGAGATTTTTTTTATGCCTAATGTGAACTTTGGTTTGATTTTCTTCCAAAGGGTTTGGAGGTTCTGGGATTTCCCCTGAGGAATCCATATCCAGCCAGAATGGTTACCCCAGGAACCAGCAATTAAGAGTTATTCACCAACAACTGGATGACAATTTGGGTATGATCTTTGAAGGAAAGGGATTCTGTATCTGTCCCATATATAATGGAAATGGCAGAATTCCACAGTTGTGGCTAATTGTACCGGTGCTTACTAGTCAGACACCTTTTACATTTTGTATTGTGTAATACCACGACTGGTCCAGTAGGTGGTACTGTTGCATTGCCAGCTCCAGGGTTGTGGGAAGGTATTGACATAACTGGTATGCGTTTACCTTTAAAAGCAATACATGTGGCAATCGATTGTTGTAACTGCATGAATACATACGTATTTTATGTGCATTTGCGCCGATATGACAAATTATCGTGCATTTTAAATTGTGTATGCTAATTTGTACTTCATTTGCGGTATAGAGGTTAAAATGCACAGTAATTTTATATTGGCACAAATGCACTTAAAATACGTACGTATTTGCGTTGTTACATTAATCGATTGCCGCACATATCGCTTTTAAAGGTGAATGTGTATTTGCGTACCAGTTATGTCGGTCCCTGGTTATGGGTCTCAATTGTAGCTGGTTCTGTGTGCACAGTGTGCATGTTCTCAGAACAGATTTCCACTGGGTGGTTATCTTTCACTGTTTTTAAGCAGATGTGTAGGTGATTTGGTATTATTGATGTTGTTTTCCCAATGACAACAATCCACCTTTAATAACCATGGGTAGCACACTTCCCACATTGGAGGTTCCCATCCCATCCCTGGCTCTGTGTGTGGAGTTTGCATGTTCTCCCTGTGTTTGTGTCAGTTTGATTCCCATCCCTGGCTCTGTGTGTGGAGTTTGCATGTTCTCCCTGTGTTTGTGTCAGTTTAATTCCCATCCCTGGATCTGTGTGTGGAGTTTGCATGTTCTCCCTGTGTTTGTGTCGGTTTAATTCCCATCCCTGGATCTGTGTGTGGAGTTTGCATGTTCGCCCTGTGTTTGTGTTGGTTTGATTCCCACCCCTTGCGCTGTGTGTGGAGTTTGCATGTTCGCCCTGTGTTTGTGTCGGTTTAATTCCCACCCCTTGCTCTGTGTGTGGAGTTTGCATATTCTCCCTGTGTTTGTGTGGGTTTGATTCCCATCCCTTGCTCTGCGTGTGGAGTTTGCATGTTCTTCCTGTGTTTGTGTGGGTTTCCTCCAGAGCAGTGTACTACTAAGCGGGTTTACCGGCTTAGTTTCTTCAGGCTTTTTACTGAGTTTTCCATACTATAAAATAGGACTCGCTTCTAATTTAATTTCTTAATTTACGCTGCACAACTGCCCTGTACCAAGCAGGTTTAAGTGCCAGCTTTTATATTAAAACAGGTAAAAGTCCTGCCCCTTCACCAAAAATGTAAACACAAATTGGCCTTTCACCAAAAAACGTCGCCTACATAAGAGCCATTCACCAATTTTGACTAAATAGCTGGGATGCACGATAGCACTGATTTCATTTTCATTCTGTTACAAATTAAATAAAATGTAATGGTTCTACCTATCAAAAGGCGTACCTTCATCAGTTTTCATTGTAGATACCACCTCATTTATACAAACAGACAGAAACCCCGAGTCAACTTACTGAGTTGATAACCATCATCATAGTATCGTTTATTGAGCTATTAGTTTAGTTCTCCCCAAGCGAGCTTGATGGGCCGAATGGCCACCTCTCGTTTGTATTGTTCTTATGTTCTTAACCCTGCTTGCAGCAATCAGGGTTAGGTAACCCATCTCCATCTAGTTAACTCTGGGTATGTAAAACTCATTTAGTAGTACATCCCACAGTAGTCAAAAGTTATGTGGACAGTAACCGATGCAACTCCACTCATGCAGAGACTTAGAGAAAGAAAATAGTAGTTAATATTCAGTGGACGGCTGGTTATTGCTGAATCTTTACGGCTTAGTGTTGGGGCCTGGTTCCCATCCCGGAAATGTTATCAGCGTGATAATGAATTGAGAGTTTTTACAGAGAATGTTTTTCTCACCGTTACTTTTGCTGTAAATGTTTAAACGTAGAAGTTATCACAGATCAAACATCTATGAGCACTGCTAGCAGGTATGGTGAGTTAAAGGCACTTTTGTTGCAGTTAGGCTATTTATTTGTTGATCCTTGCCTTACCCTCACAGACGACATGAGTTTGGGTCTTAGTCGATTGAAGAACCTGGGACTGGGACTGCAGACAGAAATCGAGGACCAGGATGTCACGCTGGACAGCCTGATGAACAAAGTGGACAGAACCGACAGCAAGATCAGAGCCACAAACCAGCAGATCAAAAATCTTAAATAAATACGCCACCCATCTGGAATAATATTCACTTCTGCATTGGGCAGTAATAAGGGTTTACCTTGTTTTTTGTTAGTTTATTCTTGTTTTTTTTTTTTTTTTTTAAAAAAAAAACAGGACTGTTTGGAACCACATCCTGTATTTCAAATATGTTTTATATCTGCCTCTTAAGCAGGAATTGCTTGACTTGTTCCAAAGCTAGTGAAGATGGAATTTCAAGTAGAGTGGCTATTGTCGACTTTTCTTCCATAGAGGTCCATAGTGTTAGGAAGATGACTAAAATCTTTTATCCAATACCTGTAATTTTACCTCTGTGTAAAACACTCAAGAGAAATTTAATGTGAAACAGAAAGAATCACTTGTTTGGAGTTTCGTGAAATATTGTATAGCACAATGCCTTACTGCTAGTTCATTATTCATATGCTTTCCAGTAGCATTATAAACTGTCATTTGTAAGTATCGCTATAAACACTTTAGTAAAGAATTACTATTTCTTACTCAGAGAGCTGAATGTTCACGCCTGACATTAACTAAAGACTGCCATTGCCTTATCTCTCCATATGTTATGGTCACCTGTCATTGATGCTGCATCAGAAATTCTTGGAAAAGAAGTTGAAAATGGAAACCATTATGTCAGTTTTGACTGGAATAAAATAACATCGATCGAAATGTTAAGATTTACTGCTGTTGATTTAGCAGTACTGAGTTTGGTTTGAGTACGATGTAGTACCACTAGTTGGTGTTAGTGCATTAATTGGGGCCGATTTTAAAACAAATGAACAAATGTAAAATGCAATAAACAATGTGATGACATAAAAGATGATCTGCAGGGGCACCCAGACAAGTCTCTTCCATGCCTCTGTGGTGCGAAGACAGTATCATCATGGTCATTGTTTAGTTCGGTTCTTCATTTTCACTCCTCTATTGTTATATAGCTGGTCCTGCAAGAGGAGGGAAAGACCCAGAGATATTGAGGGGTGATTCAACTTTAAATATTTTGTGAAAAGTATCTCAACCTGTAGGATTTTCAGTTCATTTATAGGGCAAATTAGTCTGGCATTTCAGCCAATGGGAGGACGGTGAGTGTGGGATGCCTGCTCAGAATAATGTAAACCTGGATCTTCACTGTCAAAGGCTGGTCTGCACCTCACGGGTTAGTGAGACGTGTGCTGCACATAGACCGAAAGAGATTTTGTAGTATTTGTTTAATTGGGTTTTCATTATCTGGTTTAAGGATTTGCATGAAGATCTGATGAAATTTTTCGTCTATTTATGTAGGAATCGGGAAAATGTAACCGGTTTATAAGCTTTCTAGCACTTCTGTAGCTCAGTTGTGTCTCAGACTCGTGTCAGAATCACTTTCACACCAGCAGTCAGTCATATTCTGCTTTAAAACATTATTGCCGATGCACCCTTTTAAACAAAAACTTTCAAAGTGTATGTTTTTTGACATTGAACATGAATTATTGAAATATATTGTAATTGATCAAAAGCAATAGGTATATATTTTTTCAATGAAAAAAATTTTTAATTAGAAGGTAAACATTCATATTCATTCATTAATTTTGAAACTGCCACAGAAATACTATTTATCAAGCAGAAAGCAGGAAGTTTACATTTCTGAACATAAGCCCTTCTATCGAGTCTCCCTCTGATAATAGATTTTTTTCATTTAGCAGTTTTTCATTCTGCCATTTTGTAGCTTTTCTTGTCATTTAAACTAACCTATTCAAAACATCTTTATAGCTCACCTGCACATACGTGACACTGCATGCTGGAATAATGACTAAACTTGTTGCAGATGATATCAGCATTCAGGTCCCGCATCTTCATCTGCTTACTGATGCTCTGCAGTTCCTTTCCAAATAAGCACAACTTAATCCTGAGAAAAGATTCATTCAAAGCCATAAAATTATAACACTTGATGCCAGGGCAGTAAAGTGTGTCTCAGAAATGTTCATTTCACGCAAGATAGTCGGCAAGCTGCTACACCGCAAAGAATGCAGCCAAACGTGTACTGATCGCTGTCTGTCTGTCTGTGTATAGGAGGCCCCTGCATTTACGCTGTAATTACTGCAACAGAAGGCTTTGCTTCTGTGGTATTTATTGACATGCCATGAAAAAACTGCTCCACTACAATAAACATACACAAGTATCAGACTGCACACCAATACATATGCAAAAACACTGCATTTAGAATAAATCAGATACATACTGTATACGTGATCTGTCAGATTATTACATTGCTTAAGAATAAAAATTAGGGGAAAAGGAAAAAAATACATAGAATGCCGTAACATTTGTAAGGCTAGTTGCTTTGAAACATGCGCTTCATCCATAAGGTTGTAAATGTAAATTGCTGTGTAAATGGTAAAAGGCTTTTGACAAAATGAGGAAATGGCATTACTGTCCTGTGATGGAGCTGCACTCTCCACAGAGCATCTCCTCCATGCACCCAGAGCTGCATGGGAAATGCGGCAAGCTTGGAAGGTGGGTGGGTAGACAGAGAGCTGCACTAATGCATTTAACGTAACTGGTAAGCAGTGACATTTGTTTGTTCGTTTTTATTGTCTGTATGAATTTCATAAGCAAATTAAACCATTATAAATTCTATTTGATGTCATATTTTTGTTAGTATCTGTTAATGAAGAAGCTTTAGATTATTTCATTTCATTTAGAATAGCTGTCTTCACCAATGATAATTTCTACCAATAAATGAAGCAGTTTATTTTGAGTACTGGTAAATCAAGAAATTAACATGGATAAAAAAAATCATGAATGAACAGAAGGAAGATTGTCCTATTGTAAAAATGATGGTAAGAATGTGATATCTGGATTTGCTGCACTAAATAATCACGTTATTTATTTGTGAATGAGGATAGATCTCTTTCAAAGCAAATCAAGTGGACTGATGACATTTAAATTTCTGTTCATGTTTTGCTCATCTTGATCATAGGTAGATAAGTGGTTATAGGAATGAATTTTTCAGTCAATTTAAGAGCATATTTTTTTTTAATGGAATGTTATAAGATATAAACCTTGAAATCAATGGAAATTTAACTCAAAGTACACAACATTAACCAATTAACCAATTGTTAATGTAACACTTTACGCTGTTACCAAAAAGTGTTTACATACATTCAGTACATTTGGTAATTCATTTATGAATATATAAATATCTGTGGAATAGTCTGGAATGATCAAACATTTGAAACAGAAGGAACAATGGTCACCATAGCAACATATCTCATTTATCTGACCAGTTTCAACTGCAAGGGAAATATTAGTCATACAATAGAATGATAGTCAAAAACCAGTGAAGACAGTGAAGCAAGAGAGGTTAACACTATTAAAACAACAACATAAAACACACCCATAGTGGTGATAACACATAAAACACAACAAAAACGCAAACAGAATGGTTAATGGTAATCAAAACCAAATTCATGGGCCTTTTGTTCAACGGTTACTTGGCAGGCAAAAGATCATGTTTTTGAGACATTAGGTTAATAGATCAAATAGATGTCCTAAAATATCAACAATTCCATGGTGAAATAGCCTGGATCTGCAGCATCTGGATCCTGTTTGAAACCAAGGCAACAGAATTCAGAGGAGAAAAAAGTAGAGACAGGTTCACCACAAGGAGTGTCAGGAAGGATGGGAAGATGCAGCCTGCTCATCACGCGGGAAAAGGTAAGAATACCCCTTAGAAGGCAGTATTAAGTAATACAAATGGGACCTCAAAAGTGAGAGACATTAAATCTGACCAGTGCTAGCTGCAGGACAATATCACT
Source organism: Isichthys henryi (assembly GCA_026776945.1). Lineage (NCBI taxonomy): Eukaryota > Metazoa > Chordata > Actinopteri > Osteoglossiformes > Mormyridae > Isichthys > Isichthys henryi. The sequence continues at coordinate 34,536,989 of JAODJX010000042.1, forward strand.
AAAGATGCATCTGAAATGTGGGCTGCCCCCCCATCCTGGGTTGTTCCCTGCCTCGTGCCCAATGCTTCCGTGATAGGTTCCGGATCCCCCGCGACCCGGTGGGATAAGCGGTTTGGAAAATGGATGGATGGATGTATCTTTAATGAGTGGGGGGCACGATATCCCACCCCCGCGAAGGCACATTATTAATATGAGGGCGTGATGCACTCTCAGGCAGCCCTGTAAATTCAGGCCTGACTCCCATTCACTAGACCTCAGAAAATAACTGCAATGAGTCACATTTACAAGGCTCAAGCACAACAGTATGACATGAGAGGTGGTGAGTTTCCCATGGAATATGATGTAAGGCACCATCGCCATCTTGCTGTCAGCTATTTGATTATATTTGGGTGACTTGTGATATGTAAGCGATTGGCCTTACATCTAGTTTTCCATTCACACTCTCTCAGGAAGCAAACAGGTGTCCAAGGATTTATGACCAGGATTCAGTAACATATTTCAATCATCACCCATACTGGTCATAATTTTATTCTTCTGACATACGTATGAAGTCCATACATACAATTTAAATTCCCCAAGTAGCTTGGATTGCCTCAGCATACCTGAATCTGTCAAGGGAATCTGTCACAACATGTGAACTGCTGAAACTGGCAGAAAACACAGCTTCATTTTTAGTTATACCTAGAAATCTCAAACGGGTATAGAGGACTGATACAAGAAAATTGGCAAAACTGAAACTGTGCTCTATTCCTGGCGCTGGATGTGACAGAAATTTAGGTAATAACAATCGCACCATTATTTTTATTGTATTACAAACTAACCTCAGAGATTTTTGCAATGATAAACATAGAAATTTATCTATGAGAAGGAATTAAAGCACTCTGGCAGCTTCCTAAAAACACTGTTTTCTTAGAGGCCGAAACAGGGATTTTACAACTTTAGGGCTTAGGAGTTCTGCATGGTCCAAACATGTCATTTCAGTGTCCTCACCACTTTCTCTGTAAATACGAATACTGCACAGATGGTTAAAAACAGAAGAAAAAGTTGCACTCTTGTTCCTCAGAGACTCTAATTACAGGTCAAGCTGACTCCTACCCTAATGGTGGGTTTGTCCTTTATCCTGCAAACCTCCCGATTATCGTGTCAGAGCATCAGTCAGACAAGAAAACAGGTACTTAGTGAATTACAACTGACTGTGCCACTGTGCATACAAAGTCAGGCAAAGCCTCTGGAAAGATAGATGATTCAACACTAGAGCATTCTTACAAAAATGAAGATGAAAAAAGAAAATATATAAAGCAAAACATACATGCATATTTAAATACAGCTGCATTTATGGAGGTAGATAGCAAGATTTCAGAGGTAAAAAGGCAGCTAAACAATTTTGTGCTTAGGGAAGATGCAGGTTGCATTATGTTTGTGGAAGTACATACAGCACCAGTCAAAAGTTTGGACACACCTACTGTCATTTGTTTGTCAATAGGACAACGACCCCAAAGACCCCTCCAGGCTTCAGTTAGAGCTCTTTGGCAAAGAAGGACCAAAACTCAACAGATCTTGAGATGAGCTACACCAGAGAGAGAAGGAAAAGAATCCAACAAGTGCTCAGCATATGTGGGAATTCCTTCAGGGCTGTTGGAAGAACATCCCAGGTGGCCACCTCATCAAACTGGCCAAGACATCGCCAAGGGCGTGCAAGGCTGCTGTCAAGGCAACTGAGGGCTGCTTTGAAGAATTTAGAACATGAGATTTTAGTTTGACTTGCTTAACACTTTTTTTGTTCACTGGATGATTCCATACATATTATTTCACAGTTTTGATGTCTTCTAAAATCAATAAAATGTTACAGATCAAGAAAAGCCCTCCTAAGAGTAAGTGTGTCCAGCCCTGACTGGTAAGCCATGCTTTGTGTGCTTTTGTGATACCGCATAGACAGCTACAGGAAGCACAGCGCTTGGCCGCATCTTGCTGCAGTGCCTGTGGTAGAGGCTGGCAGGATTCGCTTCCCCCCGACTTCCATCCCAGGTGTCACACGAAGAGCATGGAGTGCTGAGGGCATCGGCAGCCCCACGGGGAGGCAACTCGCACCCAGGAGCCATGGCAGCCTGGAACGGTCACTGCCATCCAGAAGGTTCTGCAAGGCGCCACATTCACATTCAGAGCTTGTCTGATATGAGCCACTTAGGCTGGATACTATCTCATCCTTCAAAATAAAAAATTTCATAAGATTGTTGCTTTATCAATACAAATTTATTTCTTATCTAAGTGCTTTCAATGTACAAAGAGCGGAATCCAGAAGCTTTTTGGCTCCAAGTTCTGAACACTGGAAGGGTTCCTTCCAGAACAGGTCCGACTTAAGGGTTCTAGAGGTTTAAAAAGTTCCTTCCTGTCCATCTCTACTTACCAAGCAATTCTACAGTTATGACCAAAATTAAGTTAACATGTACAGTAAAGGAAAGCGCACTTTCTTATGTAGAGATGTATATGGAAGATATAGGAATGCTATAATATTATAATATTCATGTCTATCCCGTCTGGCAGTTCCTCTGTAGCTCTGTCAGCAGAGGAAGCCTACGGCTGGCTCACTGAAAAAGATGTTTCACCTTGTGGCCTCCAGGCCGTCGCCCACACAGCGGCCCGTGGCGTCCATGGCGTCAGCCTGGCACTCGGCACAGACGGAGCGCTCCGTCACAAGCTGGGCGGCCCAGGAGACGCGGCGGCAGGCAGCGCTAGCCTGACTGATACGCAGCCACACGCAGTAGCTGCAGGGCATAGGGCAGTAGAGGCACTGTCAGGCTAAGCTCTGCTGTCAGGCTGTCACTCAAAGTAGGAGAGGACTCTTAGGTTTGGGAAAATTTTGGAGATTTTGGATACAGGATAATGCTATTAAAGGATTTCAATTTTGTTTTCCACACACCAGACAGTTCTGGTGAGATACTGTAGCTACCTTAACAGTACTGAGAATGAGCATATTAAAATATCGAAGTAAAATTTTGATACATCGTGATACATAGGTATGGGAAAGGAATGAGCATGACAGCAGCATATAAATCACACCGACAGAGACATGATAAGTCACCACAACGACAGCCAAAACAGAGACATTATCGCACAAAAGTACTGTACCAAATGATGGGCTTGTTTTTCAGCAGACTCAAAAAGAGTGAAATGTAACACATTCCATGCAGTTTTCTTGCAGAACTGCAACACACATCACTCATTTTTTGTTTGACTTTTGTGTTCATTCAGATGGAGTAGATGTTGTCTGTACACTTGGAGTTGGAGATGCAGATAAACAGACATGTTAAACTACGCAAAAGCTCTTCACCGAAACAATCTCTCACCCACTGCGTGTTTCTTCGCAAGGTTAAAAGAACTACAAACATTTACATTTATATTATTTCAACAAGGAAAAGTCTTTCTTATAATAAAGTGGTGGCCTTTGGATAGCACAGAAATAAGAATACCAATTAAAAACAAGCATATTTAGCTATATTTGAAAGACCCGAATAAGGTCATTGGTGAGATCTACGTTTTTATTGTTTCTGTGCCTGAGCCAAACCAATCAGACATGCTCTTTGTGCACGAGATCACATGGTAGATTATTTTAAGCACAGAAGAATTAATTACAATATGAGAATTTATCAACACATTTAGATTTTGGCAGAATGCTTCAGTGGGTTGACCCAAATTCCATTATGTAGAGCCAAAACACACTTCAGTACACTGGGACTAATGTGAAACTTCCATATACATATTCCATATAAAATCAAGTTATAATGTGACTTCCTGTCTGCAAAACCATACAGAGGTCAGTGAAGGACTGGTGTCTGGTCTCTTTGAGCCAGGATGCTGGGTAAGCATAAAAGGAACAGCCCACTGAATTATTCAGTGAACCATGGAAACAACGCAAACAGGAGAACAAGAGAATTACTAGTATGAAATCAACCATGGTTTTCCAAGATGGACACAGGGTTAATCTGTAACTCAGACTCGCCTCCCTTTCAGGATGTTCCCAGCCAAGGTCCCCAAAGCCTGTCATGAATTAGCAGCCGGAAGCAGGAAAGGCTGGGCTTTGACCCCAGAAGTCTGTCACCTGTGTTAGCTGTTGATGTGACCAATGGGTCCCCCCTAAAATAAGCACTGAGTTGTGACACTGGGGGGGTCGCGGCCAATTGCCAAATAGGAGAAAGCAATACTTATGTACATCTCAGTCATGCAATCTGAAAGGTATAGTCATCAGCCCTAGGTAAATTTATGGTGTAGTTTTTGCCAAATGTGTGAAAATCCAATAATTAATCAGAAAGCCTTCGGGGAAGATGGTGGCATAGGAGGTAGTGCTATTGCTTGGCAACTGGAGGGTTGCAGGTTTGAGCCCTGGTTCCTCCTAACCCCATCAAAGTGTCCTTGAGCAAGACACTGAACGTCAAATTGCTCCCGGTGAGCAGGTTGGTGCCTTGCATGGCAGCCTCCGCCACCGGTGTATGAATGTGGTGCGTGGATGAGTGAATGTGAGGCATAACATGTAAAGCGCTTTGAGTACTTGTAGGAGTAGAAAAGTGCTATATAAATGCAGTCCATTTACCATTGTACAACAGTAGACCTTTTTGTTCTGGTATAAATAAATGTGAATGAATGGAACGATAGGATTCCTCTTTGTATGTTTGGGAATGCAGAGACAGCGACTACAAATGGAGACAGACTGTACCAAAGGTATCAGGTGAGGTAGGATGTGCACATGAACATGGGGAGGTTTTATCAGACATGCTCATGGTGGGAGAGGCAGGGCTGAAGGGACGCAGCTGTTAAACACAGCCTACTGTGGCCTGCAGTGTGGGGCTCTATGAAAACCCACAGCATCCCTCTTTCAGGAACTCATCGACGTTTCAGTTCCATAGAGAAAGAAGCCATTTTCACAACAGAGCTGGGCAACAGCTGTGCCATTTCAGCTCAGATCCCGTTTGTTTTTCTGTTCAGGACAGCTTGACAGCTGCAACTTTTAATTAAAAACTTACCAGGTCAGACAGAAATGTCATTAAGTTGTAACAAACAAACCCCTTCCCCTTTCGTATTCCTACTCACAAGAAGAGTAATGATATTTTACTACTTTGGCTGGAAATATATTCTAGGAATCACACATTTTTCATCCTTAATCAACTTTCTGCTTTTATTTGTCTATACCTCATTCATTCAAATAGAAAGCACACCTAAAAGATAAATGATTGACCATTCTTCTGTTTAAAAGTAATACATATGTCTTTCTGTTGCTAGTATGGTAAACAGTGTCCTCTCTTTCCAAGGTCTCAATGTCCATTTATTAGCATTACAGACGCTCCTCTACTTATGAACTTTCAACTTATGAACTTTCAGACATACGAATGAAGAGGGCTGTATGTCCAAATTGTGTTCATTGGGCTCCCTTTTCCTGTTCACAACATCAATTTTTTTTCTGCATACCAGTTCCGCCTAGTATGACTTCTGGCTGCTACTCCCGCCGCGCAGCAGCGTAGCATGCGGACTCCCAGCATCCTAGTTCTTTGTACTTCCGTATGCCCTTAAAATGATGTTGAATAACAACTTACGAACATTTCAAGTTGCGAACGGCCATTCAGAACGTATCTCGTTCGTAAGTAGAGGAGCGTCTGTATCAGCAAATACAGTGTTTGAGCATGAATGGTTGTAAACCAGTCAGCGAAACTCAGACAGTTAACTGTAATTTCCCTCAGATATTTATGTGAAGTATAATAAACCACAGGGGCGGCATGGTGGTGCAGTGGTTAGCACTGTTGCCTCACACCTCTGGGACCCGGGTTCAAGTCTCCGCCTGG
>JAODJX010000042.1:34581532-34603073 GCA_026776945.1 Isichthys henryi
CAGGCGGAGACTCGAACCCGGGTCCCAGAGGTGTGAGGCAACAGTGCTAACCACTGCACCACCATGCCGCCCCCAAAAGAAAACCAGTTACTACAATTAAAAGAAATACTACAACCTAAACTAAGATGAACAGTTTCAAATTATTGCATCACCTCTGGGTAACACACACATCACGTGATGTTTTTGTTGGGGCACTGGGCTGTCTGAAATTAAATACTTCTTATTTATATAAATTAAAGCAAACTGTAACCCTGTTTAAACTTCAATAGAAGCTTGCATGCTTAGTCACAGGCAGGGCCCAGTTCAAAAATGAAACATAAAAGTTAAAATGATAATATTGGCTATAAGCAAAATTGTAAAATAAGCATGAAGTAGCTGCGGGTAACGGGCAGGGACAGTCCATTGCAGGGCTCACATTCACACAGGTTTGACAGGTATTCTGTGCAGCAGAGGAATGCCGGTCTCTCTGTCCACTGCCTGAGCTTCCCCTACCCCCCAGGGAAAATTAACGTGCAGGAAGCCAAGGTCCACAACCAGACAAATAAAGGCAAGCATCTGCATTTTGGCAGCGAGCTCAAACTCTAAAGTTCACTGCTTGTGCTGCCTTTGACTTGAGCGCGTCACTATCGAAAAAGTGACAACCCTTACAAACTGCAGGCGGGTCCGGAGTCAGCTACCAGGGCTTCACCGACCCCCCCTCAGGTCTCTGTTACACGAGTGCAAATACACCCAGGGCATGCTGCCTGGGGAGGGGCGACCCACTATGAAGCAGCAGGATCAACACTGAGCTTTTTATACAGCTCGTCCGCTGACACAGAGATCCTGAGCTCAGAGGACGTGCAACTTTCTTTCTTGGTACTAAGAGTTTACTATGTGAGGCTTCCCAGGTTGTTTTAGCTATTTAACTGCCACCTCACTGGCTGTTTCCCACACAGTTAAGCATGCTCCCCAGGACGTGCCAGATCCCGACCCTCAGGGGGGGCAGATAATGAAAGCGCTCCTGCTTGTAGTCAGGCTTTATCTTCCAAAGGTAAAGCAGGCAGAGCAGGGAGCAGAAAAGCAGCAATTAGGCGAGAGCTGACCCTGGTCCAGGAGCTCCAGGGAGAGAAACCTCATCCAAGCGGCACTCGCCAGTCAAAAGGGGCCAGGACTGCGGGACTCGTTAGCAAATGCTACCCATGGAGCCCGGGCCTACATGCGCCTCCTCATCTTTAATCACAGCCAGGCTGCCCAACGAGCCTGGGGCTACATGCACCTCCTCATTTATAATCACAGTCAGGCTGCCCATTGAACCCAGGGCTATGTGCGCCTCCTCGTCTTTAATCACGGCCAGGATGCCCAGGGAGCCCAGGGCTATGTGTGCCTCCTCATCTTTAATCACAGCAAAGCTACACACTGAACCCAGGGCTATGTGCGCCTCCTCATCTTTAATCACAGCAAAGCTACACACTGAACCCAGGGCTATGTACGCCTCCTCATCTTTTATCACGGCCGGAATCCCCACGGAGCCCAGGGCTATGTGCGCCTCCTCGTCTTTTATCACGGCCGGAATCCCCACGGAGCCCAGGGCTATGTGCGCCTCCTCGTCTTTTATCACGGCCGGAATCCCCACGGAGCCCAGGGCTATGTGCGCCTCCTCATCCTTAATCACGGCCAGAATGCCCACGGAGCCCAGGGCTATGTGCGCCTCCTCGTCTTTAATCACTGCCAGGCTGCACATCGCCTCTCTCAAACCACATTCAGCCTAAAGTGAGACGCAAGGCTGTAATGTCATTCCTTAGGGATGTAAAACACCCCTTTTGGAACAAGTTGGTCAGCAGCTGCATTGATTCACGCCACATCTGACCCGCAAGGCTGAATCCGTTACACGCAGTCCAAGCGAGTCCAAGGAGCAACAGAGAAGCTGCCACCCGTCTGAGGTTAAATAGAACCTGCCCATCCACTGACCACTCTAAGCCAGGGCTGGGCAATCTTACCCAGAAAGGGCTATTGGTTTTTTCTGCAACTCTCTAATTAGATTACTAATTAAAGGACTGCTTGGCTGAAGAGTCCTTACACCTGAGTTTGAACAGATGACCTAAAGGTTATCCCAAAGACTTGCATACACACCAACCCTTTGTAGATAAGATTGCCCACCCCCAAGCTGTTTAGACATAAGCCATTAACCTTAAGTAAAAATGATAAATGTTCAATTACAACACAATATGAAGCTACAAAAATCAATAAGAGCCTTATCAACAGAACATGCTGTATGAATTCGAATCATGCATATTGCACATAGATGTCACATTGCTGAACCTTACAGGGATTCTGGGGGGGGGAGGGCTTTCAATCGCGAGATTTATTCCATCAGTCTGTCGTACCCACAGGCACAGGATTCTTCATATGAGGTGGGGGGGCTCAGACTTTCAATCGCGGGGTTTGTTCCATCAGTCTGTCGTACCCACAGGCACAGGATTCTTCATGTGCTGCTTTGTGGGGCTGAAGAGCAGGATCTCCTCATCCCCTCATGATCTGCTTTGTGAGCCTTAGCTTGACCCGTCCCCCCACCAACACCCAACTTCATGGTGTCAGTCCTATCATGACCGAATGGATTCCATTTCCTCCAAAGGAAGGTTTAGCTCCCTTTCCTAGACGTGCATCGTGTGCTTCTGGTTTCCTCAGGCTCAGTTTCACAGACTCGACCGACTGATTGAATAAGCTCCGTGATTAGAGACACCAAGTTATTGCCGGAACTTGCCTCCATTGTGCCGTTTACATCACTGACACACTGCCTCCATTGAGCAACATCTATTGTGCAAAGGCCCACTCTCTTTTCACTCAACTTTATCAGTGTGGGACACAGCCCCCAGGCCGACTGATTAAACAGTCACCCTGTGCATCCAGCAAATAACGTCACTGTAAGAGAGTAACATCCCCTGACTGCGCAGAGTCACAACCAGCTTGCTGGAGCATCTTAAATGAAACTGACGTGGCCTTCTGATGCATCACCTCCTGGAGCGACTCCCATTCTAATGGCTGTCTGGCAATGGGCCCAGTTAATCTGGGCAGGAGGCAGTATGAGAGAGGGGGGGGTCCGAGCTCAAGGTCTGTGCAGCGTGAAGCACCGTCTGTCTGGACTTCAGCACTCAGTTTATCTCAATGCTTCAATCACTCAGTGACCTGTAAGGGACGGAAAGGGCCAGACCTGCTCACTCAGGCAGATTTAGGCCAACATCTGAGTTTGAATCAGCTGAAATGCAATAAATTAACGGTGAAGATGGATTGGAGATTCCACTTCATTTCAATGTGAAGGAAGTGTGAAGAAAGTGCAAGGTAAAATACATAATGCAGCTCTATTTCCAACAGAAGTGTCAGAAGGTAGTGGAGTCATTCATGAATATTCAATCTCTCAGCCCTGATTGGCTGACAGGAGCCCAACCCAAATTGTGATTGGTCTATGAAAAGGCCACTGCTGGCATGGTGCAGAGCCCTGCAAAGCAGCAGGTCTTTCCGGCCTGGGGCTTCAGGATGGAAACAGTCTTACGCACATCTCCTGCACTACGCAAGCAAACAGCACAAACTTATAAATCATGCATTTGCACATAACCATGACTCCGCAGCCCTGAAGCGTAATGTTTCCAACCCTGCCCCAGACTATTCAGACCGTCTCATTAAACTACTTCATAACACTGTAAGGGTCAAAAACTAATTCCCAGGACAATAACTTAACAGTCCTCTGACCAGCAGCCCAGTGTAGGGACGCAGCTGCACGTTAGGACTGAAAGTGACCCTGATGTGACTGACACGCTGTCTCCACTATGAAAGGGGAAAATGCACTAAGAGGTACTCTGTCATATGTGCCGTACGAGCAGTGACCTTTCCTGAGTGGGTTTCTTTGCTTCCAGTGGCAACGTAAAAGCTGCCAAACAGGAAAGAGCGGCTAGAGGAGAATTAAAGTGCTGTCTGCCTAGAATCCCAGCCTAAGGGCCGGGCAGTGAGGAATTTCAGGTTCAGCTGGCTGTGGAGGGTCGGGCTGCAAACCCCACTGTATTCCACTGATCTGCACTCACACACATCCTATGCACATCTATCTATACTTGTATTTAACTATCTATATTACATATATAATGAATCACACAAAAATAACAAAAAAATAAATATGATCTTTTAGGCTTATATGCGGAGCTTAGATGACACTGTGACACATCAGTTCTCTTTCGACACTTTGGTCTTTCTGTAAAACTAACACTACACCCCTTAATCATCTCCCATGTATTTAACAGGGTGGGAGGGAGCGAAACCAGCAACCATCACTTAAGTCAGGGAGCAACCGGTAATGTTCCGCCAATCACCCACCCAGTAAACAACAGGCAGCAACGAGGGGAGAAAAACAGCAAAACTGCATGCAGCACTCCGCATTCACGAAGACCTGCATTCCACCCCCTGTTCCTCAGGAGGTTTTGCATTCCGGCCAAAACAACATGGTCATTGCCTGGTCATGTGGGTCACTAAACAGGTGTAAATCTTTGACCCACAGAAGAAAGCACGATGCACAATGGAACTGGCCACAGAAAGGCTTCAGCTACCACAGACACACACACACACACACACACACACAGACGCAGAGAGAGAGGCAGGCTCTTGAGGACCTGTCTTCGCCATGTGAGCATGCCTTTGGAAAGCGAGAGACGTGTCCCAGAAACAGTCCATGCCCGGACCCATACTTGCCTCGACTCAGACGCTGCTTAATAACATTTTGAGACACCTGTCATTGAGGAACACGACATCAGTGCGATCGTTAGCGCAGAATACTTTATACACTCCTCTTGAGAAAAATCATCAATCCTGGAATGGTGGAATGCTGTAAATCTAGAAAACTGCCCCGTGATTCTCGGAGCAACAAATCACTGTACTTAAATTTCACGACATCACCAAAGATTACGGTAACATATATGTTCTCTCCATGTAATGTAGGTTTCCTCCCACACTCCAAAGACATGCAGTTAGGCTAAGTGGTGTCTCCAAATTGCCCGCGGTGTATAATTATGAAAGGGACTGGCATCCCACCTAGGGTGTGTCCTGTGCTGCCTGGCATAGGCTCCAGCCCCCCAGATAAGTTGTTAGAAGATGCCAGGGAATGTATGTCATATTTTTTAAAGAGCTTAAGCAAAAAATAAATAGCTACCTCGGTAACTGTGAAAAAGATGTCTCAGATGAATGTCACTTTTATGAACATTATAGCACTTAGTTAAACTATACAAATGCATCCGTGAAACAAATAAAAGGTTTAAAAATAAAATTCCTTAATGTTGTTTACATTTGGGACTTCAACTATATATGAACCTTGGTACTGGATCGACTAGCCGAACAAACTCTTCGACAGTTAGAATGGATAGCAAACCCCCGTGTAACTCGGTGAAGTTCAGCCCCACGGTGAAAGTTATTATTAATGTAATAAGCGGAAGATCTTAAGAGCGTGTCTGACAGCGATCAGAAGCAGGGAAATGATGAACGATGTTTGCTGTTGAAAATGGCAGGCATAAACCTCGCATGTTAGACAGGGAAGGTATAAACGCACTGGTGGCGGTGGCGGAGGCGGACGGCGATCGCGGCTGTCAAAGCGTTTCTGCTCGGCGACAGAGGAAAAAACAGCGGAAAAAATACAAACTTACCCGCTAAGATCGCTTTGCCCGGATGAGTTAATTTTGCTTTCTCTCCCGGAGCTGCAGCCGCCAAACACTGCGGTCTGTTAAAGTGACTGACAAACACGGGATTCCCTGACATATCTGCAAACTAAACTTACAACTTACTACAACTAAGTAACATAAAAAATACGGCTCTTCTTGGTCAATGTGGCTTTTGAATTACTAGTTGGGGTAAAGAGTAGCGCGGACAGGTGGGAAGGCGACGGGAAATAAGCTAAATGAGCATAACGATGGCAGAGGAGCGCAAAGACACGGGAACCGTCTGCAATCCGGTTGTTTTCGCAACTCCTGACAGCGGCTCCGCTCGCCCCGCTGGAAGCCCCGCGGCTCGGATGGGCGCTCCGGTTCCGGCCCCTTTCGAGGCGGAGCAGGGCGGAGCGTCACATCCTTAACAAAGAAGAATCTCACTTTAAGGTAGACTGACGCAATCCCTTAACAGCACAGTAGTGCTGCAGGAAGAATTCGTATATATGTCTCCTAAAAAGAAAAATATATCGCGAATAATGTAATATTCCATCCCCACATACATAAATGCGTTTGAATGCTTTATGGATACTTCAATTTTGCAAGTTACGAAAAATAGATATGGCGGTTAGACGTTCCACCTAATATGAGATCAGCTGTAATACTAAATTGCACACCTTCAGTCGTATGAATTGCATGTTAATCCGTACAGTCCGAAAATTCGGCATAAATCAGTCATATTTATTTGATTAGATTACCGTAACCTAAAGGTCTTGTTTCACGATCCTTTCGCGATTCCCATTCCGTAACGAAAAAGAAATAAGCAAACAAATAAATACAAATAACAGACAAGGACAGCTATGCGGTTTATTTTCATACAGCTCTGGTAAATGAGTCTGCAATCCAGATATCAGTAAGATCTCGACGTTTGGGGGGGGGGAAATAACCAAGTGAAGGCTGTGTACAGGTTAGCGCAAAATGGAGGAGTGTGCTTTCTAACTTCATCCCCCGGAAATATTTGGCAACTATTTTTCTGCTGTAACACCAGACCGGTTACTGTTCAGGTTTAGGTGGCGAAGTTAAGTGAAATTGAAGCAGTATCCAACACCACATTTTATTTAATTTTGCAGGCAGCCATTTTAACCTCAGCACAACGCCCCTGGGCATTTGTACAAAAAAGTTTAAATAACAGGGGGGAAAGATTCAGATGAGAACCCCTTGTAATATATGCACCAGATGACACACGGGCAATTGCATTTTCTTAAACACATACAGAGAACTAAGTTGTCAGCCTCTTCTGCTTTATACTCGTAGGGGAAAATAGTACAGATGATCACAAGTTGCCGAGCGGAAAGATGGGCGGGGGGTCTCCTGTGATAAACTTCGCCGAAAGGAAGGGCAGCGATAAAATATGCCGAGCAGGGGGTTTGAAATGTATACGGGAAAATTGGTTTTAGAATAATAATTTTTCAGGGGGCTGAAACAAAACTAAATAGGCTCGTCGGTCAGAGGAGTTGTAGCACTTATACACAAGCAAAGCGAAATAACCGCGCTGATTACAAGGGGATTGCGCTGACGAAAGACTTATCGCATGATTTTAAAAAAAAATTCTTTAAAAAACCTCGCCCAAATTTCTTAATACTGAAGAGAAATTTGTCATGTCATGCTTCCTTCTGAAGCCCGTGGTGCTGAGAGCCGAGGGGCGTGAACTTCAAAATTGTGCCCATTCATCGGCTTAAATACAAACGGGCAAATTCACGCGCATGTGCTTTCAGCTTTGTTACATTGTTGTACACCTAATTAATGCACAAAGTTAATGAAGTGCTTATCACTTTTATATTGTAATGGGTAGATTTACACAGGTGTCATGAAATATGTAATGTAATTTTGAAAATTATCGTACTGAATGGAAATTTGGATTTTTTTAAACAACACGTTAACTTTGTGCTATATGTGGAGATAATAAAAATTAGAAAATTAAAAATCTTAAATGTCCATTAATTAAATCAATCAATCAATTATCGATCAGGTCAGAGTAACAGTATGTGGTGATGCGGTTGGAAGAAGGAAGGACGAATATCGCTCAATTCTTGACATATAGCAGAAATGTTTCCCAACCCAATCCTAAGGGACTCTCAGACGGTCCATGTTTTTGCTTCCTCCCAGCACCCTGCCAAACAGTTCACATCTTTGCCCCGGTAGGGAGCTGGGAGTTGGAAGGGAGCAAAAATCTGGACTGTCTGAGGGTCCCAGAGGACCAGGTTGGGAAACACTGATTTAGTCAATCAGAGCTACTAGTTATGGTGCTGGCTGAAGACTAATTCATTGCAGCCAACCTTGCCATAAAATTGCAGGGGGGGGGTGTCGCTGGCATTTACACTGAAACACAGTAGTAGCCAATTTCCACTTAACTTACCCTGCACCCACGATGCCAGTGTCATATGTATTTTTTTCCTCAAGAAGTGCATTTTTCATGCAGGCCGCATCACGAGTTAAGTTCACTACAGTAGGAAGATGATCTTTAACCTGATGAATTCCGCTGCCGCCAGGAAAGTGACTCAGATGCCGGACTATCAGACTGAGAAACAGCTTCTTCCCCAGATCTGTGGCTCTCAGAACCCTGAACACCTTTCCCAAATGCCCAGAACTGTAAATATTTACATACATTACTTCCCCATTTTCAACAAATACAGGCACTATAAAGACACACTGCCACTAACATCTGCATATTTATATTTCATATTTATTTTCTTCCTTCTGCATGTTATTGCTGTCTGTGGTTGGCACTTTATTTTGGAAGTACCCGTTTTTCTCACTGTTATTGTTTTAAAATTGCTGCACAAGAAGTGTCAACAAAATGTCATTCTACTGCAGTATAATGACAATAAAGCTCTCATCTCTTATCTCAGAATTCTTATTAATGAATATTCTTAGTGTTCAGGGTTATGGCTGAGAAAATGAACTGAAATCAGTAATGTTCTCATTGGCTGGCAGGGATGGGGGACGGAAACACAACAAAATGTTACAAAGCAAATGGCAGGAAAAGAGAATAACATTGATCCTGCCTGTGCGCAGGGCTGTAGAAGCTGCGAAGTGCTTTCAAACAGCTTTGGAAGCATAACTGTTCCCAGCAGATTCGCCACACGGTTCTTCCCATAGGCAGCCACATATCACTTCATCTGCCTTGTTATATAATGTTCCCACAAATTATTGACTCCTCAAAAGTTACACTAACAGAAAATTGTAATGTATTTTTTAAAGACATTGTGCTGGGGCGGCATGGTGGTGAGTGTGTGTGCCCTGTGATGGACTGGCCCCCCATCCAAGGTTGTTCCCTGCCTCGTGCCCATTGCTTCCGGGATAGGCTCTGGACCCCCTGCAACCCAGTAGGATAAGCGGTTTGGAAAATGGATGGATGGAAGACATTGTGCTTCACACCAACACCAATTTCTCAAAACAGGATTTGCCTACTTTAGGAGATACTGCCGAGTTCATATCCATTTCTCCCACTAGAGGGCAGAGTACAACATCCACAAGAAGCCCAAAATTAGCATTTTCTCAGAACAATAAGACTTCATTATCACATCCTACATGAACCAAAAGGCACTTTATATATAGCACAAGGAGGAAGATTCCTTCCCATCTTCTGCAGAAAGTTTGAGTTTATGAACCAATCAGTTACATAATACTGGAAGCCCTAGGAAAGACCAGCTCCTAGAGAATGTGCCAGATCAAATGAATGAGAAGGAAAATCAACAAATACCCTACAAGCTCTTCATTTCCCCAAGTCCTCCTTTAATTCTATGTATCACTTTCATTTCACATTACATGTTGAAAATGTCTGCATCTCTTTATCATTCTAACTCCCAGAGTAAATATTTTGTCAATGCAGTAGCTGGTAACTAAACACAAGAACATTTCGACTTCCGAGAGCTGAATCAGACTTTAAACACTTCTGGCTTGGCCTGCAGGGAGAAAGTGGAATCTATGAAACAGAGACAATGTGTGTAAACTTTATTTCTCCTTCAGAAGGCATGACTTGTGCAGGGAGGGAAGGAAACATTTTATAGTTGAGAATCTGTTGAATCCAAATGTTTGGCCAACAGCAGGCCGGCAGGACAGAAGGAACCGCTGAAGACCCCAGTCAGCAGAACTCCATAGATACGTTGACAGGGGTACTGGCTGTCAATACAGGAGCTACATAACATTTTCAAGCCTGCTACTTAAAATTGAAAAAAGAAATCTGTTGACACGTGCTGAATAATTTGTTTTGTATTTGTTTTTTTTTAAAAATAATACTATGCTTAAGACTACAACAATGCACTATAGACAATACATATGGTTTTATATTATATTGGTGTTTGATTAATTAGGAATAGTAACATTTCATTACCTTAAATTATACATTTTTCAGTACATTAAAATGATGACACTACTTTGGAAAAGTGGTACAGCGATATAATCCATTTATCCTGTATCTTGTTTCTTCAACGCATTTGTACTATTTAAAATGTTCCTTGTGGTCCTACCTGGCCATTTCGTAAGAAAGGCTGAATTGTTCACAACACACATTTCAAGGGTCTTCTCACTACATCGGTAACACTTTCACCACATCTAAATTGTGCTCCATTTTGCATCGTTAACGCTCTATACGGCTTGCCGGTACATGCACAAACAAGTACACTGTAAGTTCGCTACTCCTTGCTCAAGACTACCATCCGCAGGACTGCAGAGCCCCGTACCGTTAGTCAATTTTGAGGGCGAGTATACTTCAGCCTGGTTTCCATGACTACTTGTGGCAACACTGTAGGGAAACAAAGACCAGCATGTGCCTTACTGTAGTGATGAGTGACACTGCTGAAGAGAGATGTCGGCGTTATCTACATTCCACCATGCTTAGAACACAAAACTGAACAAACCCCTCCCCACATGTAGCACCTGCAGGAAGCTGATTAGTGATGTTATTCTACCACAAGAACATAATGGGCATCCGCAGCAGGTCAATATGCAGTTATTCAAATGTCCAAAAAAAGAGAAGCGCAAGCCAAGACTTACCCTCCCCGTGATACAATGTACATATGGAGTATAAAGACCCTCCCGCACAGTGTCATTTCAGAATCAGTGCTGCCAGCTCACAATTAACACGGCAATCCGAAAGCCGCAGAACCCTCCAGGTGGAGTGTGACGGAGGCTGGACAAGAGGATGGGCGGGGGAACGAGCACGCAGAAGCAGGCCGTGTCGCGAGAGGAGCTGGGCATTGTCTTCATGCTGCGCGGAGCTGGCTTGGCGATAACAAAAAGGCGTGATGTGCTGTGTGAATCCCTAGCTTGCCATTGGATAGGTGAGGCTGATGTGGGCGGAGCAGGTGTGGGCCCCGCCTTCATATGTTGAAGCCATAGGCGGGCTGGGTGTAGGGAGGTGCAGCGTAGCCGTACCCTGGGTACCCAGGCTGGGGGGGCACAGTGCTTGGGCCAGCTGTCAACATCAGCTGCTGGCCTGTAAGATGAGGGTGGACATAACAGGTAGGTTACATGCCAGCAAAGACACACAGACACACAGACAGACAGATACACAGACAGACAGACACACAGACAGACAGACACACAGACAGACAGACACAGACACACTTCTAAGAAGCCCAAAAAGCTACAGAATGAGATACTTGTCTGGAATTATGGTGCTTTAAGTGGCCAACTTGATTACACATACACTCACATCTGTAAGGGCATACAGAAATTCATGCAAGCCCCAGTCCTCAGTGTGTGCCATGTCACTATTTATCACTTTCAAATGTCAGTAAATGCTGCATTTTCTGAGCTGAACAGGAGCTGCCAGGTCCAAGTCAGCGCAGAAGTGAAAGGAGCAGACGCTCGGCGAGCTGAAGGCAACCTGGACAACATGACACACATACCAAACACAATGGGAGTGGGCTCTGTCACCTCCTCCTCGGTCTTCCTTTGGCTTTCTGAAGCTTCCAGTTTGTCTACCTGCGGGTGAAAAGGAAAATCTGTTTCACTTGCGTCACCCAGATTGCACATCCTCAGGTGTCCACAAACGGAAAATGTGACTGCAGGACATGATGCTGCTTAAAAGTTTAGATAATTTCCCCACAAAACTGCCAATCAAGTCAAATCTTCTATCCAGATAATCTGCTTATTTTCTTAACACATTTAAAAATACCACACACCCACTATTCAAAATATTACTCAATAGATTACTGTAATATTTCAATGGAGACAGCAGGAAAACTAAGTCTAGTCACTCAGAATTATTAATAAGCTTGTGTGTACTAAGTAGTCTTAGGTCTTTATCATCAGCAGCACTTCCAAACAAAAGGCAGCTCTAGTAAATAATTTAAAATAGCACTTAAGAATTGACTTGATTGTAATATTGAAGGGCAAATAAATGCTAACAACCAGTAAGTGCCAATGAGCAGCCAAACAAAAACAGTTCTCAAAACTCCACAAAGACAGCATCTAAGACAGCGACTCAGCAGTTCTGATATCCTGGGTCAATGAGACAGTCACCCATTCTGTAAGACAGAATAACTGCCAAGCAACATGTACAGTTTCTTCACAAAATTTCATGCTTTTTAAACACCACATTCAAAGATATCTTATGTACAGGACACATCTTTCTCTACAAGACAACATTAATATATCCATCCATCCCTTATCGCAGCCGCTTAATCCCCACTGTGGTTGCGGGGGCCTGGAGCCTATCCCCAGAACAATGGGTGCAGGTGGGAACCAACCCTGGGCGGGCACCAACACACCGCAGGGCGCACACACTCACCCAACTACAGGGCCAATTTAGACACACCAATCAGCCTACCCTGCACACTCTTGGACTGTGGAAGGAAACCGGAGTTCCCAGCAAAAACCCACACGAACATAGGGAGAGCGTGCGAACCCATACCCGGGATCGAACCCAGGACCTTCTTGCCGTGAATGCTAACCACTGCACCACCATGCCGCACTAATGCTGTAATACCACATCCAAATCACACTTAAAACTCTGTTGCAGTTCTCATGAATTGTTCCAAGAGACACAAAAATAATCTGTCATATTACAGACAACAAGCACTCCAATCATGCAAATATGTATTTTTATACACTAAACAAAATCCATAAGTAATCCATAAGAAAGCATATTTTAATGTGCTGGACAATACCACTTCCTTGCAAAGTCATTTAAGTTGTACATGAAAGCAATTATCTTCTAAAGCCAAAGTTTTAAGAAGCATTAACTTAAAATCACAAAATATTAAAATAAATATGGATTCGGATTTCACAGTGAAACCAAATAAGGATTTTATACTATTGATATACTAACTTGATGGCATTTAGAAATGTCAAACTTCTCATGCCGGAGAAAAACTATTTCATTTTCAATCAAGATAACAATAAGCAATAGTAATGAAGCAATTGTAAAAGTACTTAGCACTACCTGTACTCAATTTAAGTAATCATTATGCCAATTCAAGCAATCTTAAATGTTTTTTAATAACAAAGAAAATCAGTTTTCTTTGGGGGTGGTGACGCGCTGGGTCCAGGTGGTTAGCACATTTTACAGTTTCACAGCACTTTCCCAGTTTATGACTACAAATGGGACTCCAGTCCATGAAAAATAAGTGCCAGAGATCTGGTCTGAGATGGATGCTCCAGTGATGTTTTTATAGGGACAGAGACAGATTTCCCTACAGGACTGTCTGAAACACTTTGGGTGTGACAGCAGTGCTTGTAGAATTAGTGTAAACACTCCTTAAAGATGCACTCAGTTACTGAACAGGGCCTAGATATCTTGTTAAAACAGAAGCCAGGCTGACACATGTGTTAGAAGAGCATCATAGTTAGACATTCACTATAACTACAGGTAGGTTCCTATATCAGAAACCTAGATCTATGTTACAACAGCAAAAGGAGGAGAAAAATTAAAAGGCAGAGACCGTCACCTTCGCCGCAATCAGATCGACCTGTAAGAAAATCCAGAGTCAGGATCCTCACAGCATCAGAAGCAAGTTCTCTTTTCCTTGGGCGTTATTCTGTTGTTTTTTAAACATTGTCCTCCATGAAGGATCACAGGGTTTCACAGACACTTCAAATTACACAAAATGGAGCTTTGCCAATGGACTGTGGTTGGCAAAGCTGTTCTTCTTGCAGCAAAAGAATCAATGTAGTTCTACAAAACCATTTTAAAACCACATTCACAGCTGAGATGAGTGCAGTCCAGAAGATCAGAAACCATGCCTTTATTTGGAAGCTCCTACGGTTGTAATGCAAACCAAATGAAGGCTGATTGAAAAGGGGATATAGACACAGTGCTAATAGTCACATTACTTTTGGGATTTGTCCTCGGATTTTTGATTTGTCCGAGGTGCGATACACCCCACACAATGTTTCCAAGCTCTCTTTGCCTTTTACAGTTCATATAAAATAGGTATCTACACTGGCTTCCATTTTCTAGATCTCACACAATAATCAATGGGAATCATTGATCATCATAGATTAAATAAAACCATCACATCCGCTTTGAAAATAGCAGACATGATTTTCTCTCATCTGAAAGGCCAACATGTACAATACGTACTGAATGGATGTTAAGAGACAGCCGTCTGGCTTCCAGACCAAACCGTGAATTAGACACTACAGAAAGCAAAACATCCGTGAAGACGACAAAAAATGCAATTTAAAAGCCAAAAGCATGCCTCTCTATTACTGCACCCACACAAGACTAAACTGACAGAATGCACTAATAGTAAGTGGTGGGAATATTGTCATGTATTATATTTTAAGTGATAAATAAACATACTACCGGCAAATGAACAATATTTTCTGGAGATGATCCTACATTTATTTTGACCAAATAATAATGAAAAATTCAACTATTCTTATGTGGCCACTGCATGACAGTCTGGGTAGTGCTCCAGATCTTCAGACTTACCTTAGTCAAGTACTCCCTCATCACCTGGATGAAGTAGGGCATGGCGAAATCCATGATGCGGTGCCTCCAGGCCAGCTCCAGCACCACGTCTGGGTGGAGCAGGTCATAGGAGGCGAAGAGGCAGGCCGCAAAGCACTCCTTCTTGCCCTCCTCCAGGAACCACTGTAGGAGTTTCTCTGCCAGTTCTGAATCCTTGGACTCAGCCGCGTAAAGCATGGCATCCTGGAACAAGGCGGCAGGTGTGAGGTTACTGTTAGCATGGCTAGAATGTTTGATAAATTAGTTTAAACGTTTACAAAGGCTTATAGGGTTTAAGTTTATTTTTGACATTATTAGCATGCATTTTGTAACAGGCCTGTGATCACAGTCAACAGGTTAGCACTGCGGTAAATACTTCTGCATGATAATATGCATAATAGTCTCGGCTAGCACAGTTAGCAGGCTAGCGCCCCAAGACAAGTCTACAGTCAGCAGGGATAACGTGGTCTGAAAAGGCATATATGATGTGTTTCAGGAACCTTTTTAATTATTAGAGAAATGACTTACAGGTCTAAAACAAACTCATTAAGAAAACAGAAACCAGAAGAGGCATCAATGCTGAGACAGCATTAAAGCGCTACATCCCCTGAAAGGTGGTCCTCTGAGGGCTCCGCTGACTGGCGGCCTACCTTGTATAGTCGGTCCTTCTTGCACAGTTCCACGCTCTGCTTCCAGCGGTTGTTGCCCTTGTAGAGGTATGCGGCAATACGGCGGAACTCAATCAGCTCGTGCTTCTCCAGCCTCTGTGCCAGGCTGATGTTGTCAAAGTTATCGTACGCGTCGATAGAGGCCCTCAGACCCTGAAAAGGCAACCATGAAGATGGTTTGGACATACATATAGACCAGCAAACGAGAGTGGTCCACATAATCCATATCATGTGGAGACCTTTATTAACTCCAAAGCACAAACAATCCTCATGATGGGGGTCAGGGGGTGGGATGACATTCAGTACAGTCATCACTGTATGAGGAGGAGCAGAAGATATACATTTTAACACTTTAGTTTTTTTTTGCAATTTATGAAATGGACCAGACTGATTTAGCCATAGAATTTCAGGTCAGAAGGTCAAAACGGGGACAGCACTGCTGAACATTCCTGAGACACACACTGAGCCCAAACAGAGCCTTGGGCTTGACTACAGTAAAAGCTTTCTGGGGCAGTGCAGCAGGTCACCTGGAAGTCCTCCTCCTCCGTAAGGAGCATGTTTAAGGCCTCGTTGACCCCCTTGTTGTTGTGGCTCTGCACAGACCGGAGGTAAGGCTTGACGAGCTTCAGCTGGCCCATCTGTTAGGTATGGAAAAAAATAATCATGTTAAGATTGTTCGTAAGTTGATCTACATCCATTTCTTTGACTTGAGAACAGAGCCCTTGTAATGTATTGGCTGACATCCCCTCACACACCACGTTCCCAGTGTTATCTACAACAGAGCTCATCAGCGAACTGTTCAGAGAACAGAAAGTCAGTTCCAGCAGACGACCTTGGGAGAAACAAGACCAGCTTGAACACAGCTTTCCATAATGTGCTGACTGACAATTCAGCTGAAAGCATTGTGCCACCCCCACTGCCACTGTATGCTCCGTACCTTGGAGAAGAAAGCAACAGCTCTCGTGTGGTCCAGCCGAGGAGAAAGGACAATCAGCAGGTCATTTATCAGGAGGGGCTTATAGTCCAGGTAGAACTGCAGGGCCTTATAGTACAGCTCCATATTAGCCACCTGTAAAGGGATACAGAACATAAATTAATACAACACCACCATTGTTATTATTATCATGGAAGGATTTATGACTCTGACTTGCAGTGCTTACAGTGTGACTTTGTGCAGGGTGTCAGCTCACCTTGGTGATGATGTCCTTGAACTGGCCCTCTTTCCAGGCATCAGTGGGGTGGTTCATCATGGTGATTACTGCATTGTCATACTCTTCATACTTGTCGTAGAGGAAGACAAGCTCTCCCCACAGGTGTGCTTGTTCCGCAGCACGGAGCACCTGGTCAGCAGTGTTGACAATAATTTAACACTGATAATTAGTAAGAAGCCCATCATAGCTCGCCTGCTTCTAGGACGTTACCTTGGGGATGTTGACCCGGGACCAGAAGAGCTCCAGGTGCTCCCTCATCTTCTGCGGTTTGAACTTTGAGTAGAGGATGGCTAGCTCTGTGAACATGCCCATATGGGCACGCTCCAAGCCTAGCGCTGCTTCCAGCAGAGCTATCAGCTCTTCAAAGTATCCCCGGTCCTAGAAGATGAGACAAGGCACAACCCCCCTTTAAGGTCTAAGGAGGGTGTCTGCTCCAGAGTGTCTTACAGATCACATTTCTGTTGTGATATGTTGACTGTCTTTGACTACCTATGCATTCCTTAAGAGTCACTCTCTCCTACTGTTTGGCCCTAACTCTCAGACAACCAACTACACTGTTACAATCACACCTCGGCAAAAAGAACAGGCTGATGACCGAATGCACTCCTCTGAGGCAGTGTGTCTCACTCCGAAAACCCATTTACAGCATACTGACTGGCCAAGATCTTTGCATCTACAGCACACATTCTCATTGCACTTATTGTGCTGTAGTACATGCATCAATGCAAGAGATTCTAAATATTACAGCAACATAGTTTTAAAAGCAAGGATTTCTGCAACACAGATGCATCTTGAAAGTGCCAATATGAGCTGCCAGCATACCTGATAATAACTAATGAGCTCCTCCAGTTCATCAGCGTGGATGACGATGTGGAGGCCACAAATCTGGGCCAGCCGGAACTCTGTCCCATCCACACAGGCAAAGCATACCTAGTGCAGGAGACCCCACGTGAAGCCAGATAATGTACAACATTCATCTGTCACATCACAACATAAGATAACACCCAAGCAAGTCTGATAGGGTATGATAGGAACGAAACATACTTGAAAAACCAAGGGATTTAGGGATGGGATACTAACAGTTGTTTCAGAGCCTGAAGGGTTGTGTGTGTGTGTGTGTGTGTGTGTGTGTGAGACATCAAAAGAGCAGGGGGAGGACTTACTTCCTTCCAGGTGCGAGTGCTGTTGGCCTTACGAGCACTGTCAACGGCTGCCTGGTATTCACCCAGGTGCACCAATGTGGAGGCCAGCCGGGCAAAGTTGGACACATTGTTGTAGAGGAGCTTGGCTGCGTCATACATGCCGTCGTCATAGCAGCGGTCTCCCACCTGCAGTGTGAGAGGAGAAGTCAGTCTCACAGGTTAAAGGGGACCCATGTGAAGCTAGACAACCACAACTGTCCCAGGCATGCGCCAACCCCTGTCATGAGAGTTCATTTTGTTCGGTGTGAATAGAATTAAACAAAAACAAAGACTCAGGAAGGCACACGACCATGACATGTAGCCCAAGTGATTCAGAACACTTCCAAAGAGTCTGGCCAGGGTAAGGTCATACCTGCTGGATGTGAGCATTGTTGGGGCCGCTCACAAATTCCTCAAGCTCTGACAGTCGGTTGGTCTTTGCCAGGGCAAAGATCAGCTCCGTCTCCACATAGGACTCCCTTGCCTTCTTGCGAGCCATTTGCAGGAACTTCACCAGGTCCTCCCAGTTATCTGAGGAGTCATAACCAAAGTCACCCGTCTGAAAACAAATCAGTCTCCTAGTCTATATTCCAAAATAGAAAATATAGTTGTATTTACTGAAATATCAACAACACAATGAGTCTCCAAATCTCTTGCACATGTTGATTGACTGAAATTGAAAATCTGCCAAATGCAGTTTACTAAAGTCAGCCGAATGGGAGAAGCTGTATCCCTACACAAAGCCAGCAAACAGGTATGTTTGTATCTTTTCTGCATCATACTGATCAGAAGTGCGGTCTCTTCCAAATATGATTAATTATCCTGACATCACGAGAATGACAAGTGCCTTCCACATCCATGAGAACCATCACCAACATTAAACCATGATCATTAAACTTGTGCACAGATGGGTAGTGCAGCCAGAGTGTTTAAAAAGGACTGAAGATAAACAGCACTTTTATACCAGTAATAGACAATTCAACTGTTTTCTAAAGTATTAAACATTCCCTGCCACCGATATCCATAGTGTATCAGCTTCACACTTCATTTCAAACAGATGCTGAACATTTAATGCTATTTGTCTTTGCACGCACCAGAACTTCTCATATATTTTCCCAGCAGAATTCTACTCATGTAAAAACCAAAAGTCGTCTCCTGATCCTTCAGGAACGTGCCACAGACTCAGATAAGGGGTCCCACTCCGGGTCCTTACTGTTTCGGCTTGCCGCGCTGACCACCTCCATGTAAGCAGAGGGATCATCTGCCTTGATGTAGGAGTCGATGGCCTCCTTGACCAGCTCCTTCTGCAGCTGTGCGCGGCCCAGCTGGCTCCACACAGCAGGCTCATTGCAGCGCTCAGCAAACTCATAGGCCCGATCGAGATTCCCAATGTGCTCAATCAGAACCTGGAAGCCAAAGAGTAGCAGCCGCACAAATGGCACAAAGAGGCATTCAAACTACAAAGGTATACAATCAAATGCAGAACAGTCAGAAGTCACTGTTTCATTTAAGCTCCAAAAAAGGGCACATGATGACTGTGGTATCTCAGTGCAATGATGCTTTTAACAGTCATGATAAACACTGAAGCTCTGATTACTTTTCTGTTTTCACATATTTCCATCTCCTTTTTTCATCAGATGTTTCAAACATAAGGTAGCACACACATATGCAGGTGCATACAAAAGCATGACTCGAGAAATGTCTCAACCATAATTGTATGCTCTTCTGGAAGAAGAGTTTCATTCTGACCTGGATGGCAGATGTGTTGACATCGAACTTGCGGAAGATGGCAAATGCCTCCTCAAACAGCTCGTTGCTGATGGCAATGTTGGCAATGTCAGGGGCATCATAGTTGTCCAGCCTGTTGATGTATTCCATCACACGGGTACGATCGGCTTTGATGGCTGTCAGGATGAGGAGATTCTGCAGGTTCCTGTCACATTAAGAAAAAAAATGTTAACTGTTCACTGAATACAGAATAAAGTAAAATCCAGTTGTAACGGACTTCAAGGGACTGGGCAAAACAGTCCCTTATATCCAAAGTCTTTTATGTCTACAGTTGTTGTCCGTTATAAGTGAAATTCCGTTATATATGAGTTCACTATATCCGATGCTTCTTCTGCATGTTCTTAAAGGTGCCCGGCCGGGACCAGCGGACCTCGTCCGTTATAGACGATATTCCGTTATAAGCGAGTCCACTATAACGGGATTTTACTGTATTCTCTCTTGTAGAGCAAGACTCATGTGCTCCATTCAACAATGTGGTCCACCATGACCATTCTGGGAACCACTTCATGTTGGAACCAAAGGTTGAGATACATACTGTAGGGCCATTACTTATCGGTTATAATAATATTTCAGTAATCTACCAATTAATTTGACGAATAAGAGAGTGTGTATATGTTGTGTGTATATATACGGCACCCTCCCCTATTATTGGCACCCCTTGTAAAAATTTGTAAGGGTTAGAAGAAAAAAAAAAAAAGTCACTGTTTGCTAAAGTACCTGTAACTTAGTGTCCAATTTAAATGAGAAACATGCTTCAGTTACATGGTTTCACCTTAATTTCCCAGGGTGCCAACAATTGTGGCACAAGTGTTTTTATTAAGAATATTTTTTCTTGATTTCTTTTTCTTTGAATAAACTTGTTTCAATAAACAGTAATTTTTTTTCTAACCCTGCAGCACTGTACACACACACACACACACACACACACACACACATTTACACACAATGAGGGGGCAAGGTTCTGCTAATCCTCTAACTGCTAATTAGTGAAGGGTGACTGCTATTAGGTGACTATGTGTAAACACGAGACGTGATTGGTTGATAACCCGTTGCATTTTTAACGTAATCTGGACTAAATGTAAGTGAACGAAGATAAAGTCCATTTAAACTGGGGTACTCTAAACTAAGCAGAGAACTGTGGGTGTATCAAAAAGCTGGATTTCTTGCTTAATTGCATTACTTGTCGGATTTCAGGCACCTTAGTTAAATGCGCTACCTTAAATAAGTTATCCAGCTAAGTAGGAAATCCTGTCACAGATCCTGGTTATTTTCCTTTATTTTCTGGGTTCTGATTGATCAATAAAGAGCTAAGACCCTCTTTGCCAGTTCTGGGTAAATGGTGCCTTGAAAAAGAAATAATACTGAAAGAAAATTTATTCTAGGGGACTCTACAGAATCCAACGATCGCCAGCTGGGTAAGTCCTAAATATCCCCAGGTAAATCGCTCCAGCCCTGTGGAACCAAATTGTTAAGCAGGTCAAAATTTAATGTTCAGAGCCCAAAACCAAACCAAAGCTAAATTCATAATAAAAGCTGGTGGTTATCGTTAGCTTCCATTAGGGCTGAACAATTTCAAGAAAATATCTAATTGCAATTACGATATGATTTGCAATATAGTCAAGCTTCAGTTCAATATTTAATGTGTAACAGATTTAAAACATATGTTGCAGAATTACAACATCAAATACCAAATTATTAACTAGACTATATTGTAATGCAAGGATGAAAACTTAAAGATATGAATAGCAATTCTGCAGCTAATGCTGCTTGGACCCCTAAGTAACAGAACCTTTCTGTAAACAATCTCTGACCATGAAATAGGTAAGTAGTTCACTTACAACTCGGCAGCAGAATCAATATTTTTTCACAACATTTTCCTTGGGTTTCATGAGTTTGTTATTTGTGAGTGTATACACAGTCGCCTTGGGCCACTTCTGATTGGTGAGCATGACTGGCACGCGAGTAGCATGGCACTTCTGATTGGTGAGAATGACTGGCACGCGAGTAGCATGGCACTTCTGATTGGTGAGAATGACTGGCACGCGAGTAGCATGGCACTTCTGATTGGTGAGAATGACTG
>JAODJX010000042.1:34615626-34631345 GCA_026776945.1 Isichthys henryi
CCCCCTGAATCCCCAAGAGATGTTCTATGGCCTACCAGATAGCCGGTCCCCCTGAATCCCCAAGAGATGTTCTATGGCCTACCAGATAGCCGGTCCCCCTGAATCCCCAAGAGATGTTCTATGGTCTACCACATAGCTGGTCCCCCTGATGTTTAGCTATAACTAAGACTAAGTGATAGCCAGTGAAAATTAGGACAGGTTAACTGTTATCCTAAAGTTAGGAGAGTTTGTTTAGGATTTTGGGAAGTTAGGATATAACACAGGATGGAACATATGGATAAGATGCGGTTATAAATGAGAATTCGATCGACTAGGCAAGATCAGTCTGTTGTACTTTGCAATGTAGTCAATCAGATACCAGGTTTTCTTTAGCGCTCACCCCCTGAATTTGATGGGTGACTGATAGAAAATTTTTATGGTTGCTGGTATCATTTAAATTGTACTTTAAATAATCATTAAATCACATATTTATAATTAATCATTTAAATGACAATATAAATTATAATTTAAATGGTAATTTAAATTACAGTTATTTATTGAATATTGTCACAAAACACCAAGCTTATTCCTTAACCACATCCTTAACCAGCATACAAATCAAGATCCTTGATTTCTGACTGATATTAAAAAAAACAGACTGATGGTTACAGACTGATTTTGGTTACAGAATTGATTGTTTCCCTCTCTGCCTCTATCCCTATTCTGTTTATCGGGCTAATTATGTAGCCAGTTAAGTGAGCTATCGATTTGTAGCTAATTGTCATATATCCTAAAACCCACGAGCCTCAGGCTGCTCCATGCACCACTGTAAAATATTCCTCAACTAACAGGAGGCCACAAGAGCCACCAGCAGGGTCATCACCGTTACCTGCATGGCCACGGGGAAGTCAGTCTGCGCCTCAGGGGGGAAGAACACGTCGACTGCTTTCTTGGCAAATGGCTGGTTCCCAGGTGCAGGTTGACCCACTTCTATTATATGCAGCTGGAAGGTGGAAGGTGAATGTGTATGGTCTTAATCCATGAAGCCACTGGAAGCCACTGGAAGCCACAGGCTCAGTTCCAGTGCTTTCAGCGGTGATCATCATTACTGCCCTTATGAAATAAAACGTACTGAACCCTGATCATAACCTTAAAATGTCAACAAATAATCACTGAATCAAAACAACAGCCAACTTCAGGGCTGGCAGGGACAGTAAGCATATATCCTTCCTACAGCTATGTGGATAAACCCACAAACGGTAAGTGAAGAGCCAAATCGCCTTAAGGAGCAAACGTAGCACAGACAGAGTGATGCAACACAGCGATATCAGTCTATCCCACCTTGCCACCAGCCTGGCTCCTCACAGCAAAGCAGAAGAGCGTGGAGGGCTTGGCATTACCCTCCACTTTGAACTCAGCAAAGGCGGCAGCGTGGCCTTCTATGGGCTGAGACACCTTCCGGTCCACAGAGTAGAGCTGCATTGCTCCCACCACGCGGTTTTGCTGTCGGGCACACAGGAGACGTCCCTTCAAAGGCTTTTCCTATTAAAACTACATTTACGAAGTCTCACTTGATCCTGCAGCTATTTTCCAATGGGGAACATTCAACACACTCAGAAACATCTTATATGATCATATTTTATGCTAATATGGGATACATATATTTTGTTCCTTATAAAGCAGATTAACTTGCAGTGCTTATCCACAAAGTTGGCTTTGCAATAGGGAAAAGGAGACCCAAGTCATTGGCTGGGTTATGGATATAAACCATACACAAGCAGGGAGGGGAACAATAATAAGTGTTTAAGTGCATTACAAAATTCACATCTTCGGCAACATGATTCTCTTTAATAAAGGTCATTGAATGCCAAACTTACAGCTTGTGATATTTACAAAAACCTCAGTGAGGTCTGATTATCCTTGAAGTTCTTCAAACTCAATCTGTTCCCTGAATCTTGCAGAAACTGAATGTTGATGCACTAAGAAAATAAAAGCTGTCAAAAGACCACTGGCCTACTAAGCAGTTTGGCAATATTGAGTCTCCGGACCCCCCGAAGCTGCCAGCAATGGGCCTGTTATGATGAAGAGTGTCCCGGATACTGAGTGTCTGACCTACTGTTTATGTATGCATTCATGCTCAGTATTTTAACATCGATCCATTTACTGTATGTCTGCAATGTGTTTTATGCACACCTTTAAAAATAAAAAAAAGACTATTAAACAGTTTCCAAAATGGAGACAAGATGAAGGAAACAATGCAGTGCCTTGGGGCAAATGAGGCTTGACAAAAGATGTTTCAGTATCAGAAAGTTACTTGAAGTCACACAAGCTATTACTGGAGACACGAGGAATAAAATGTGAATGTTATAAAGTAATAGCAGGAATAATGGCACATAAACTGACACTGGATTGCCGTGTTCTGTTGCTGTGCACTAATGTAAGCGCTCATCCAATGCTGTGATTATTTATATATTGATCCTCTGATAATGCTACACATTTCGCAGCCACACTAGGGTAACCAGATGCAGTGGTAGACCAGTCTAGAATGCTGGTGATCTGTGCATGATCACAACAAATCTTCATGGAATTGCTGATACAGAAATGTACTGTTTTCTCAGCAGTAGTGTCAGCAGAACTGACGCTGCTGAATGTTAATGGGGAAAGTCCAAGGTGTGTTTACATAATGCAAGGCAAGAAACTTAAATGACATTCCACTTACAAATAGGTGTCAATCAGAATACCCAGCTTTGCAACCAGTAGCGTTGTGAAGTGGCATCAATTAAGGGAACGGCATGTGAATTATCATCCAATGAGGGCACTCTGTGCTTAAATTGACATAATGCATCATTGTATAGGGTGTCCCCTTGTGACTGCACACCTGTCTGACGACTCACCTGTGCAGAGATGCCTATGAGAAGGAGCCACTTTTGCTGCTCATCCGTCCTATAATTGATTATCTGACAGCCCGCCAGGCTGGCGTGTCGATCAAACACTTTGACGGGCTGAGAGATGCCTTCCATGCTCCAGTGGTAGACGGCCGTTTCCGTGACTAGGGCCACCGTGTTCACAGAGATCCATTTCCAAAACATCACGTCCTCCGTCATGGTGTGGGCCTTCATCTTGCTCTTTATTTCAATGTTGAAAATCTGCAGCGTCTTGGCAGCTGAAGGCGGGCAGAGCAATGAAAAAAAGGGTGGGGTTGGAACCAGAGACATCTGCATGCTGGCAAGCTAATGTCTGTGGCAGCATCCCATCACATACCGATACAACTCATCCAAAATAATAGCACATGTTACACTCAACTGGAACTACAGAGGCAGTTTAATTTCAGTTAACGTGGGTGTTTTTTGTTTTGCGGGTTTTGTTCTTGAAAGGATGATGTTCGGTTATTCGAAGCATTAAAAAATGAAAAGCTGGCTTCTCTGAAAGTACTCGTTCAGGAATCTAATGGCCCTTCCACCAGAAAGCCATCAAAATCTAAGAGGGGTTTCTTTTCCCCAGCAAGAAGACACTATAATGGTTCTGTAGCTCTCACAGAATGCACTGTGTGGGAAGAGTCTTCGGTTCTGCAGGGGTGTAGACTGGTTAAATACATAGGTGCCGTCAAATATATATATATATATATATATATAAAAATTATATAATGGATTTTCCATCATCCATTTCAAGTGTAACAAGCATGCGCTACATGAGACAAGCACTGCATAATTATTGGCAGTAATGCAACCATATTTAGTGAGGGTTTATTAAACTCTAAGCAATGTACTTAAAAATATAAGAGCCCTTTAGGGACACAAGAACACCTTTAAGGACAAAGTTCAATATAAACCCACGTAAAATATCCCACCTATAAGAATAAAGCCGCAATCAGCAACAAATCATACCACATTTGATTCTGATATTGTGATATGGATTGTGTTTTAATTTCTTCACTAAGACTTGACTTCAAGTATGCATTCCTTACTTTTATACCAGATAAAATGGGGATTCCAGTTGTGAAAATTTATGGCCTAAACAGGTTTGGCATCCCCCAAGTGTTGCTTCTGAATTACGCACCTTCTCTCATGATTTCCTGTCTTCACATGCCTGACATCACAGTCATCTAGTCCAGTCAGTCCCTTATTTACCACATTACGATGACCCCACTTCTACTTACATCGCCGCTAGTAGCAGTAGCAACCATTTTACAAATCACACATCTGTGACAATGAATCCACACATCTCACACTCTGGAAAGTTACATGGTGATACATGTATGTAGACTCTCCATGTCCTATTCCTCCCTTATTCCAGTATTCACATTATCTGGTAATGCATACCACAGTCCTTATCAGCATACAACAAATCATGCTTACACACGCAGGGTTCTCATAAAAGTATGTGGGGTGGATTGCCTGTGTTGGTGCGGCATTTTCAGGCTGCTCTGAACTGATCGAAACGCTAAATGTTTACAGGTCTCGACCAAAATCGTAAGAACAAAAATATTTCAAATGTATATACATTACATGCTATCAGCTTAACAGATAAGCTTTAACTTATCCTTTCAGGTTGGAGATGGACTTATCAGTTCAGAGGTCAACTTTATACCTTTCCAAAAGTGAGAATTGATTAAATTGCTGCTCATATAGATTTTGGGTGCATTTGTAAGACAATCCTCTGAAGAGACGAGCCAATATTCATGGGTGATTTGGGCAGACATGAAAACAAACATGTCGCAAAGAAATACTCAAAAAACATAAACGGAAATGCATGAGAGCCGGCTGGGAGAGGATGGAAGATATAAGGCTGAGGGTCCCAATTTTGTCAGCTTTTATGAGACGACACCACCACGTACACCAAGCCACAGAAAGAAAGAATCTAAACCCACTGAGGTGAACTCACCGTCTTTACAAGACAAGAAAGCAGAAGTGAAGAGAAGAGATTCGGAAAAGAAAAGAAGGAAGGGGAGGCAAAGATTGCAAAACAGTGTAAGAAGTGAAGCAGCGTGACAAAGGGGCAGCAGGCGCTCTACTGGTGCCCTCAACAATAACGTACTACAGTATTTATACAGTCTTAGTTTCACGACCCGTTTAGTGTACGACACTTGCATTAGGTTTCAGAAAAAAAGAGTTTCAAACTGTCAGTGTTTCAGTAGACCTTACAATTTTATGCTGAATGATACCGGAAAACACCCAGTTCTAGACCTTAAACCAGACCAGGATATATGAACATAAACCTTTTTATTATGCTATCAAAAAACTAATTATATCATTTCCATTGTACTGTTACATAAAATTAAACATTAATTGGGGAAGATCTTATATTTCAGGCAAAGTAATTTCTACTTGAACAGGTATGTGATGAACAGACTGGTGAAAGAGAAAGACAGGTAAATATAGTAGTTAAATGGTGAAGGGTACAGGCTTTAGCTATGGTATGGGAAAGAAATTTAAATTGTTGGCTTTTACTTACATTCTGATACCTAAACAAAACATTAGACTGTAAGGGGAATTAACTTGTGCCAAAGATGAAAAGAGTGAACAGCTGATAGATTATGTTGTAAAATGGTGCCTAAAGATGTGTATTAAAATTCCATTAAAACTTAATTATCAGCCTGATAAAACAGATGAATGCAGATTACACTGAAATATTAATCTTTTACTTCAGTATCAACTATTCAAGCTTTAACTTTGGAGTGGTCCATAGTAGAGAGACTAGCATTGGATTTCTATAGACTAATTCAGAAACTACATACGATCGACTCTTGACACATGGAAAAAACATTATTTCCCACAACTGATGTAGTATGTGGCTGGCAAGGCAAGTTACTACCCAGTTTATACATTTAAGTGACAAACTCTGCACTACAGCAGGAAATAGCACATTTATTAAAAAACTGAATGTGTTTCAGAGGTATGCTGCAGGAAGCTACTATTTTATAACAAACACAATGACTGTTTAAAAACAGAGAAAAGAAAGAAAAAATATGAACAGTGATCGCTGACCTCTTAGAAGTGCATGAAATACTTCTAAATCACAATTTATCTGGTGAAAGAAAAACTTAAGAATAAAACCCAGTATTTAACAACATCTTCCAGGCTACTAATGTCACAATGGCCAGTGGTCAAATGACACCGATTCAAAAACTCCAGTAAAAATTTCTTAAGTGCTTTCTTGAAGTGAAGAAACAGCTGACAATAGTTTTAACAATGCAACAGGGTCAAATGACAGCCATGCCTATGAAAAGGGCACACTGAAGCACTGCATGGTAATACAACATACCTTTAAGGGCGATGACCTTGCTAGCAGGGTTCATAATAGCACTGTCGGCAGAGATGGGCCGGCGGATTGGGTTTGTGGGGTCATTCATGTCAATGATGACCACCTGGTTCTGGTCTCCCACCTTCTCCCTGATGCAAATGAACTTGTCCGACTCCAAGGTCAGGTAGCTGAAACCAATGTTGGCCGGATTCACTCCCAGGTTCTGCAGCTGTGGGTCAGGGTAAGAATGTGGACAAGAATTGTCACCTAATAACAATCATGACAGAGGACAGCCCTGCTGTCAGGACTTCCAAAAAGCAGACTGACACAATTGTAAATGAACAGCATATCAGCAGCATTATCCTTGTTCCGTTATAACCTTCCCCAAGCTCTTAGCCAACATGTGTGGGGAAGCGTCTATGGAAGGCATTGTGGAATATGGAATGCCTTTCCTTTTTATTTCATATTGCCTGCCTCAAATCACCCCCTGGAATGCATATTGTTCCTTTCCTGGAAAGTAACAGATTAAAATAACAATGATAATTACAGATGGCACCTTATTTTTTTCTGGTCCAATCCAGATAAGAATTTTGAATATCTGCCAGTACCAATACTAGAGGCACACCGATCCAATATTCAGGATCAGCGCAGATCTATACTCAGACGGACCGGGTATCACCCACATATGACCAATTCACGTCCAACACTTACTTATTTAGTTTTTGGCAAAAGATACCTCCTATTTCTTGTTAAATCGATTTGTACAATCAATCGTATAACAGCTCAATCCCATTTAGGAGTGTTTTTGGAGTAACACTAATACTGCCACCAGTAGTTTTTTCTCCCATTCTTTGGGTGTGATCACAGCGACTTCTGCCTGAGGTGACGTCTGTGCATGCCCTGTGCAGCAGGAGGAGTGTGAACATCACATAAGAGGGTGACGATAGCAAATGCAACTTGCAAGCTTGTAAAGCAAACTAACAAACATCTGCAATCTAGAAGTATTTTACACTTGAAACCACTAGCAAAAAAGAAGTTTTGAGAGACTGAAGTAGCATTGCTGTGTATAAAACAACAAATTTATCTAAGCAACTTAAAAATCGTGCCACAAAGAAACACAAGCTAAACAACGAAAAAGTCTGAGTTAAAAAAAAAAAAACAGCTGATTTTGACTCCGGCGTTTAGTTGTCATGAAAAACTTCTGACCAATAGCCCAAAAGCAGCGAAAATAACAAAAAAGGTTCCAGAATTCATTATTCTAGACAATCAGCCCCTGTGTCTCGTAGTCAATGTGGGATTTCGCCTTGATTGAACATCTAGAACTAAGGTACAATTTGCCATCGCTAAAATATATTTCCTGATCTGCAGTCAAGAGTTATTACACTCATTTAGGAAGAGGTTTAAAATGTGCAGTCTATGACTTTGACTATAGATATTTGGAGCTCGGACGTGTGCCCCATGTCTCTGTTAAGTTTAACTGTACACTGGATGAACCCGCAAAGCTATGACTTTCAGAGTGTGGTGCTACAAGTTAAAGAAATTTTTGGATGACACAGCAGCACTTCAGTTTCAGATGCCATCAGAGCCATGCTGGATAAATGGAAAATCTCACTAAACGAACAGCACACAGTTATGCAAGATAATGCGAGAAATATGAGAAACGCAATGGATGATTTGGGAGTCGCTAGCTTGGACTGTTTTGCACACTCGCTACAGCTTATGATAGGGCTGGACAATTAAATCGAAAATTAACCAAAACCAACATTCACAACCTCTAATCGACAAAATATTGCCCATGTCGGCTACTTCGGTTTTTCTGTTAATACTTATAAAAAGAATCCTGTGAATATTTTCTCCAGTGTGTGTTCATGTACTGTCCATTTAAAAACATACTACTGCATGTCTTGCCATCTAACACTGCCCAGCCCAGTCTGTGACATGGAAGCAACATGGAACAGAACTCAACCAAACTGGCTCAGCAATTCAAGCAGTTTGTACCACTGTAAAATGCTGTGTCCATCGTCTGGACGCATTGTGGCTTTAGTGAAGACAACATCAAACAAAAAAGCATCAAATGCAAACACTGAGAAAAAACAATTTCTGCTACCAAAGGTAATACTATCAATCGGTTTCAAATATTTTTTAAATATAGTGGAAACCGCTTATAGTGATCACAGTTATAGTGATCAACTGCTTATACAGATCAAAAAGCTTGGGACAGAATGATTCCTGTGTAAATACTGTTTAAATAATTCTGTTATAGTAATCAAGTAGTCCTCTTACAGTGCACAGGGTCTTTTTAAAAATAACATGGAAAAAAATTAAACTACGGTAATTATTCTTTTTCCTGCTTTGCCTTGCAGTAACCCATCTGCTTTTGGCTAGCTACCCAAGGCTAATGCTGCGTACACAGAAAACCTGATGGGAAACTGCCAAAAACAAGCCAACAAGATGCAGTAGTGAAATTACAGCAAGTTAAATTTTATGCACAGTACTGTACTGTATCATAGCATATTTGAATTATACATGGTTCAGTAATTTAAATTAGAAATTAGTACTGAAATTTGAAAAGTTTTTTTAAACAGCTGTACTGTTTTTTGAGTTAATAAAATTAATCAATAATGACACTGAGGTCCATTTCATTACCTTATACTCATGTAATAAATATACATATGTCAATTAGATGTCAATCTACCTAAGACAAAGAAAAAAGTCTGTTACAACGACCATCCGCTTATGGTGATCAATTTCACCCAGACAGACATAACTGTAAACGGGTTCCACTGTAATTTATTTTGTTTACAAGAAATGCATTATTTTATTTTCTATTTTAGGGAACATTCTTTTTACATTAAAATTAAAGCGTAACCCTTTTCATAAGGCTTTTCATTTCAAGTGAATTAAGCTTTGATTTCAGTTGTTCGAAATGTTCAATAAAATAACCATAAAGGGATCATCTGTGTGTTTCCTTTAATTATTTAAGATATACAGTCTTTCATTTGAAAAAATATCCTAGCTTTAATAGTTCAGCATATTTACAGTACAAACCTTATCTGTGAAGTATGAGGGGAAAAAAATAAAAACACAGTAATTCATTAACTGTAATCAAGGTAAAATGTTCAATTAATCGTAATATTGAGCAGAGGTCATATCACCCAGCCCTAGCTTATATTACACTTATTTTCCATTTGTATTTACTAGTTTTAAAAAGTGCTCTGTATCAGATCGGTACTTATATTGGCTGATGCCCTCTGTTCGGGTATTAGAATCATATTGGCACTGAAAAATAAGGATTGGTGCACCTCTAACCGATATCAAACCTATATTTTTTCTGAATTTTTACTAAGCATTAAATGAGATGGTTGGATCAATAAATTTCAATTAACATGGCAAAGCAACTGCATTTAGTGCTGTAGCAACATTGTTTCAGTATGCTAAGAATAGGAAAATATAATGGTTATATTGCTAAAACAAAAGCTGTGTCACTACGCTACAGGAAGAATGATTTACTGTTTCTTTGTTTTATTCAGTAACAACAGAAATATTTCTTAAAATGCAAATTGTGTAATCTGTTTCCAAATTAAACAATAAATCAATCACAAAATCAGTGTATACATTGGATGCACCGATTGATTGGCTAGTGACTGGAAATAGATGATTTTCTTCCTTTTCTTCCTTCCAAACAGTCTACATGTGGCCAATTTTATCAGTCGATCAAGTAGGGCTGCATGGGAATGGGGAAAGTTGTAATGTTGTGGAAATATACGGTAATGTATGGGAATGGGGAAAAAAAAATGAAAATATTCCCATGGTAAGAGCAGGAATGGAGATGAACATTAGGATATGCCCAAGGGGATGGTAATGAAAAGTATGATTATACCACAGTAATGGTAATGATATTGCTCAGATATGTATATTCTTACATCTGCTATAGAAGTCCTTCTGTTCCATGAAATTATTTGCTCTCACCCAAACACCAGCTGGAAGCGGTGTCTAGTGAATAATTTCATAATTAAGATATTTGAAGGCAAATATGAGCAAGTTTAATTTTACACTGTACCATTGGTTATACTAGTGAACGTGGGGTAGGTGTGAGGATGGTTTTGGTACATGTTGGGATGGGGTAGGGACAGTTTAGATGCTTGCGGTCTAGTTAACATTACTAACTAGCTAACGTTACTTTTTTGTCCCAACTAGTGGTGGCCTACTGCAGTGTTTTGGAGCCCGCATGAGTTGGTTCCCGGGATAGGCTCTGGGCCCCTCGCGACTCCAGTGGGGATTAAGCGGTCACGAAAATGGATGGATGGATAGTGGTGGTCTATATGGCAGTATTTTATGTCACACGATTGCAATTGCATCCACAGTACAAATTTCAGAGGTATAAGAATCACAATATAGCACTACGTTTACGTTTATGTTTATTTAGCATATGCTTTTTGTCCAACGTACAAGTAAGGCAAATAGCACATCATAAACATAGATGCTGCTGAGGAGTTGACTAGGCATAATTGTGGCTAGGCTTAGCTTCCAATGAATGCCCAGGAACAAGTGCACTAGTACACACAAGTACACAGAATTATTATAAAGACAGAACAAACCAGCAATCGCCCTTTATGAAATCAAGCCTGCATACCATCTCAGCAATTTCTGTATATCTCATTTCATTGTTGATTATATATCTCAATTTAATGGCTAGATCTTGGATTAAAGACATTGATCTAAAACAAACTTTAGCAGAGTGTGTGCAAAAATTTAAAACACCTTAACACCTTTTTAATAGCAGTTTAAAATTTAATACCAAACTAAGCAGAAATATGCTTTACCAGAATAAATACCCATACATTTATACTACAGTGACTCCAGCCACTTTTCATTCAAGTTTGAATTAAAAAAAATGCAATTCATGTGTGAATAATCAACCAAACTTTATAAGGTGATGATCAAGGCATGGGTGCCTCAGTTATGAGAAATCTTCCTACCAAGAAACTTAAAAACAGAAGAACAACGGACTTCTCCAACATCATGAGTAGTAATGCATCAACAAAGAAATTTCTGGGGGATACCAATAGCTAGTAATTTTTAAAACTGACAGTGATACCAACTGTTTGGGAGGTTCTGTTTAA
The DNA here is from genome assembly GCA_026776945.1 of Isichthys henryi. Classification (NCBI taxonomy): domain Eukaryota; kingdom Metazoa; phylum Chordata; class Actinopteri; order Osteoglossiformes; family Mormyridae; genus Isichthys; species Isichthys henryi. The sequence continues at coordinate 34,626,969 of JAODJX010000042.1, forward strand.
ATAAGTTTAAAGGGACACTCCACCCAAATAAACTTAAAAATAAATCACCATCCCAAAAATATGAAAAAGTATTTATTTTTTGGTAAGAAAACACCAACGGTCCCAGGGCACAATATTTTTTAAGTCTTACATATTTATAACATTTGTAATAAGGAAGAGCTGATCATCAAGTCTGATAAACATGATTTTTCCAAATAATATCTTTTCACAATTCAGTCTGTACTGTTCTTTTACTATCAAATGCTTGCATTACTGATTGACTACCATTGTTCGGCAGTACGGCAGCCTTTTTTATTGGAACAGATTTATTTGCTGTGGTGAAATTTTTATTACTAGATCCTCATGAAATTTTATCAAAACACTGCTTACAACATCCATTTTCAACGAAGTTTAAAACACAGTGGTACCTTTGAAGATAAACTTAATTCATTCCAGAAGGCTGGTTGAATTGCGATTTGGTCAACCTCCAAGTCGAATTTTCCCATAAAAATATAGTAAATGAATTTAACCCATTCCAGACCCCCAATTGATTGCCTATTTAAACTTATCTACCTACCCAATGATAAAAAGCATTAACATTCAATATAAAACTAATACACACATACAAAAGCAATAAACATTAAATAAATGACACCAACAATGCTCCAAAGCGAGAGTTGACACACGTGCACCACCTTCAAGTCTCGGTATAATTTCCTTTTTAAGTTCTACAGTTACTCTGGTTTGCTGCTATCACTGCTCACTTTCATAGGGGTCATGGTTACTGTATCACTAAATGGACTGTAGATAAAGCACGCCTCGTCGAGAGGTACTGCGAGACAGAGTGATTCATAGGGCATCAGGATCCCAGTAGGTCTGTTTGCCTTTGAATCAGGCTGTCAGAGATGTGTCTCGGTCCATGCAAGTTTTAGCGGGTCTGGTTTTGTTTAGTCCAGTTCCAAGGTTTCGGGCAAGTTACAGTTAGATTCTTCTTGACCAACCTGTTCAAGGTCCGAATTGGTGGAGTCGAATGTGTCTCAACCCATACAAGTTTTAACAGGAATGGTCAAGTTCTAAGATTTAGGTCGAGGTACAAGTCTTTAAAATTTGACAGACCCGTTGGATGTCTGAGTTGGCAGAGTTAAGAGGCGTTCGAGTTCCAAGGGAGAGGTAAGGATTCCGCACCCACCACACAACAAACTACCTCAAGGATGAGAGTGTGAGCGCAGCCATGTGGTGGGTGATACTAAACAATTATCCACACAACAGACATTATTCTAATTGTTTAGTACACAGGTGTGCCAAGTAATATGGGTGTCAATTTTTATGGGAATTATCAGTGGTAAATATCGGCTCATTTTTAACAATCGACCGATGATGATAGTTGGCCAATACAATTAGTACATCTCTAATCACGAGCATATAAAGTGACAGATTTAAACTCTTCCATGAGTTGCTACTTCAAAGATGATGCCATAGACAAGATACCTAGCTAAGATACTTTGTGTTATGAGAACTGCATGCAGCCCATGCTACTGTTAGCACCAAGTGTGAAACTTCCACTCAAAAACAAAAATAATTGTAATCGAACGTTGTCAAAATAAAGGGGGTATACCCCAGAGCAGGAGCCTGTACCAAAAAGCTTAGATAATTGTTTAGCTGGGTAAATTTTTCAAAATGTATTATCAGATTTAAGCTAGCGCAGTTTAAACGGACTTTCGCTTAGTGATGATATAGCTGGACAAAGTTGCACTGTGTAACTAAAAATGTTTCAGTCATCATAGTAGAGTAACGAATAGTGGAACGGAAATGCTCACATTCCAAAAAAAATTACCTTCACGTCCTTCATATAGCTTATGGATGCTCACCCACAACAGAATTCACAAAGAATCCTTAAGAAAAAATAATAAAATATAAAAAAAAACAACATCAAGATAAACATATATTTGTCACATAAACATCTTTGTAAATCCCAGTCTCAAAAATGTAATTCCTATAAACCAGAAAAATGATTCTTAGTTTGGGGGGCAATATAAAAATCATCACATCTAAATACTGTTTCAGAAAAAAGTTTCAGAAAAAAGGCTAACCTAAAATGACTAAAATGCCATTCCACCAATACACAGGCTGCAGTAAGAATAGGGTGTGGGCTGGCTGGGTGCTGAGTCACAGGAAATAGACCATCAGCTGCACATTCCTACCCTGCTGGCGGCCGCCCAGAAGCTTACATTCCTGGTTTCACTTGGCATTTTACCGTTTGTCCTCCCTAGAGGTTGGAGTCTGTTCAGTGTAGTTCCCCCGGCAACAAATAACTGACACGTGACAGTACAACGCATGATACAGTAAACAGCAGCATTAACAAACGATCTTAGTCTGGCTAGCCTACATCACAGACTGTTTATGCATCACATATTTTCCATTACCCATTTCATACGGATTATAACTCGAGGAACAGAAGTAAACCTGCTGAGACAATTGAACAAATCAAAAGACCAGACTCCAGGGATGCCACATTTTTCACGTTACCATCTAAGGCATTAAATTACCATACATAAAATTTCTCGGAATATAAATCAAATAATGGCAGGATATACAAATTCATATTTGTGGCATACACAATATAGAAAGGCTGTAGCTAATTATCATTTAGATATGAAAAAGTGTTGGTTTGGGTCCACCTTGGTCAAATTTGAATCAAGACTAGAACTACCGCGATTAGTAGACATGATCGACGATGTTGACACTGAAAATGCGTCGACAACAATCAGCTTCGGCATGAATATTTAAAATCGACGAATGTTTAAATTTTTTAAATGAGATTACCATTATGATTTCTAATGCTTCATTATAACAAATCTTTTCTTTTAACAGCAATATGTAATTATGGGAGTAGTTCAAATTATAACAAAACAAAAAGGTAACACAAAAGGTAAAAAACAACCAAAAACAATAAATAAAATGAATTAAGAAGTCTCTGTAAACAAAATCACCCTTAAAATATTAAACATTAGGCTCAGACAGGGAAAACAGGCAAAACTGCCAGTTAGGACCTTTGTCAAACAGTGCTACAGTAACTAACAACAAAACACTTCATATGAATAAAAGCAGGTGCCTCAACAGGCCGTATGCAAATCTGTAGCTACTTTAGTCTGGCAAATTCCGAGCAAGAAATATAATTTATTGCATATAATCATATTCATATAATTTATTGCCACATTTTACTTTGCCTCTTATAGTGAACACGTCTGCCTGGGCGAAATTGATAATTATAATCGGATGACCATCATAACCGATTTTTTCTTCTTCATGTCTCAGTCTAACGCCAGCCACAAAGTTGAAGGAATAAGACTCCCCTTCGTATCCGTGGATGTAAGACAAGGCAAACATCTTAAAGCCCTTCTCTGATTTACTTGTTGGTACTTTGGAGAAGAATTTACAAAAGCGATGTACGTCGCTGATCATAAGTTTGGGCAAGTCCTGTAAACGGCATGTCATTCTCCACAGACCGGAAATGAGCGAGCCACATTTCCATGAATGCGGAAGCTGATGTGCAAAGAGCCCACTGACATGAGAGTTCACGCCTCATTACAAGTGATGTGTCGTTCGCGAACAAGACAGCTCTTTGAGCTGACTCTTTAGTGAATGATGGGAGCCGGCTCCTGTTTAAGAGCCGTTTTATTAACGTTTATAGAATTGTCCGGGTTTTTGAGCTGCCCAAGCATTAAGGACGACAGTGGCCAGAACACGTTGTCTTCCGAAAAAGAACACTCACAAGATGCGTCTTATTTTTAACAAGCTCAAATAAGGTTACGCTAAATCAGCATCAGGTTAAATAAAGAGAGGGGCGGGTTTTTTAAAAAAGAGCCGTTTAGGAGCCGAAAGAGCCGGCTCTTGTTGGTGAGCTGAGCCAAATGAGCTGGTTTGCTAAAAAGAGTCGATATTCCCATTTGGTAGAGAGAGACAGGAGGAAAACAAACAAGAATGCAAATGAAAATTATCACAGCTGGAAAAATTATCGACCTCATTTTAATTATCGTGCAATTAATAGATTTGTCATTTATCACAACAGGCCACTGTTAACTGTGCCTACCCTTCTTACTAACAGTCATAACTTTATGACACAATTCTCCATATATAACTGTTCAGAGTCTTTTCAGCTACTGCTTCCATCTGTACCTGAAAATTTGGACTACATACAATATAATTAGGTCTGCAATTAAATGCATATCGGTAAAGCAAAATCCCAAATCACGGTAAAAATTAATGAAGTCATGTCAGTCAAGCAAACATGCTGTCACCAAGCTAAATATACTCAGCAAAGAAAGAAACGTCCCTTTTTCAGGACTGTGTATTTCAACAATAATGTTGTAAAAATCCAAATAACTTTACAGATCTTCA
>JAODJX010000042.1:34636203-34648843 GCA_026776945.1 Isichthys henryi
CCCCCCCCCCCCCCCCCCCCCCCCCCCCCCCCCCCCCCAAACGTGAGGCATTTTGCACACTTCAACACTGAAACACAAAAAGCATACAAATATAATACTCATAAAAAGGAAGAAATATATTGCACCCAAAATATGACTCAGTTCAACAACACTGCTTCTTAAACTTTATCGCTTTCAGCTGTATTAGCCTGGTCAGCACCATCCAGACATCCATCCTGAAATATTAAGCGCAACTTTATGCAAAACTTTAAAGCTAAGTATCTAAAGAAACATGAATACATTTGGCTTAGTCCTTTCCACGGCATTTCTGCAAGTGTTTAATCAGGTTCATGGTGTTAAAGTTTCCAGCGCTGCTCCCACCCCACAAAACAATTGCACAGAATAAATTACATTCGGCGGTCTTGCCTTTTTCTTCTTTGACTTGGAAGTAACTCCACACTGCCAACATGGTGACAAGTCTCACGTCCAACAAAAGCTCTTATGACATGACGCACGCTGCTCCTATGTGATAACCTGATGCATCTGCTTACGACATGTTGCATGTTTTGTTAAGTATTTCCGTGATTTTTAATGGATCAGATTACATTTTTTAATCCTCCCCAATATCCGATCCAGTAACGTAGGCCAGGTTCAGGCCAATGCCAATACTGAATATCCATCCCTACTCCACACACACAAAGCAGCAGTGTGTGGCAAGAGCGCTGGTCAGACAACTGGGTCAGAGCATCTCCCAAAAGGCAAAGCTCGAGGGGTGCTCATGGTCAGCTGTGGGGAGCACTTACTGAGAGTGGCCTCAGGAGAGAGAGAGGAAAAAAAAACATGAACCCACAATGCATGTGAATGAAGGCTGTCCCATGTGGTTCAAACCAACAGAAGGGCTACAGTGGCACAAATGCAGGTAGTCTTGATGAGGATCATGGGAGTAATGGCTCATGACGTACAGTGCAGTGAGAGCTGCTGAATATGGGGCTACCAAGCCATGGATCACACTTGTGAGCACCAAGCATCCCACAGATGCTCAACATATTTAGTCAAAAATATTCGCTTCATTTGGGGGTGGTTATAATTCTTCGGCTCATTGGTATACATATAAAATACCTTGTATATGTATATATTATATATAAATGATCACAATTACATTTCTAATTAAAGCAGTAGATTACTCAATTTAAATAATCCATAGTAACTGCCCTAATGGAAATATTTTGGATTCTATGGAGATGATATTGAGCAAAAATAAATTATTTATTTGCTAGCAAACTTACATGGCAATCTACAAGGGGTGGGATTCGGCAGTGATTGCCTGAATTGATATTATATCAATACATGCTTGCTGATTTGATTGCAATTTTTAAAACAGATTTTGCTGAAAAGCATTTCTGGTCTACATTTAAAAACAAGGGCTACAACAGTACATGTTTTCATATGCCTTTGGCATACTATGTTTTCAGTTTGCAATGAAATAATGAATACATTTCTTGAAACAGGTAAAACCTCAATTCAATGAGGAAAACATGTTAATTGTGGTTTTATGTTGGTTACAGCCAGTGCTAACGAACTCAAACAGCCTCCTACATCACTTAAATCCGTAGTCTGAGAACATGCTGGCTTCCCAATAAATTACACCAACACCAGAGAGAGAGAGTAGCTGATAAGACTAAAAAGGTCTGTTGGCTCAATTATGCCAGACTTAGATATTTTTCGTGAAATACATCCAACATGTTAGCTCATTTTAGACAACATCATCTTTTGCCACGAAATTCAGACCAGACTCAAAAAAAACACATCATATGATTTTAGCCTTGATTCTCCGCTTGCCAAAAGTTTATAGTAATCGTCAAGATAAGCCTCAGATCCGAGGTAAATCAGTGTTCACCTTGACACTGGCAAATCGGTGCTCCATCTCCATCTCTATTAGCTCAAAGATGCGACTGGACAGTCTCGCGATACATCGCACACTCCTCAGATATCTAGCAGGCTAAGTATCTAGACATATCAGCAACAACTCCAAATCCTGTACTCTGATAAGTGTTATGAGTGGCAATAAGACATGTGTTAAGTGCAAGACATGTGTTGTGGTGAAACCTAAGGTAGGAGTTTACAAAGGTGTTAATAGTTCAGTTCTTTAGAAATGGTTCTTAGTGTTCCAGGTAAGAGTTTACATTTCACACACTTCTTGTGGTTTTAAATTGAGACGATACAGGAAAAGTCTCTGCACACAGTGATTCATATCAGCACTGGGTCAAAGTCAAGTGTGTAAGCAGAATTAGGCTGTGTGCAACTGGGAAAATACAATTTCTCTAAACCATTTAGACTGATGTTTAGGAAATCAATTTTCAACAGTGATATCAAAATTGCCGACATGAAGAATCTCAATTCATAACAGAAGCGATATGCCCCCACCCCTAAAGTCTATTGATAGACAAGTTCTGTTTGGCTACATTTTTGGGTAAATAATGTTTTTCTTTTTTGCTTTATAAACGTCAATATTTATTGCAAAAATATTCCAGATATCGGAATGTGAAGTTTTTCCCAATATTATTCAGTTCTGGCATATATTGTACTATAACAAAACAAAGAAAAATAAACCCACATCCACTAAAGTCTACTACCAATGCTAGTAAAGTGGTATGCCAGGTCAGAATTTTTAATGGAGAACTGCAAGATGATGTTCATATTTAAAATCAGTTCCACACGTCACAGCCATTGCCCAGGTGTTTTCACATAGTTGCTGAGCCTTGTGAGCCGGAGGAGGAGGACAGGATGTAATAGCTTTCACTTCAGATCAATTAAAAGATTTACGGGGTGTAACATTATAAGGTAAAACACTTCCACAAAAAAGCACTACATGCCAATCATGAGGGTTCTAAACATGTCAAAAAATCATAATCTTTCCAAAAAACTGGAAATATTGGCCGAACTCTGTCATTTTCAAAAATACATAGGTCCTTGGCTATGACTGTTTAATAATCACAATGCTCATTCAGATACACACATTTTATGAACTATCCCTTACATACACAATGTCACAACACAATTTTCTAGAAATCTATTCTAATCTTATGCAATGCTTTAATGCAGGCATGTGCACAATTAGGCAATTATGTTTGTGTAAGTTTATAAGATTTATCTATCTGCAATTCATGTTACAGATAATCCTTGTTCCTAGCATAATTCCTGCAGGCTTTCCTGCAGTTCAATTTAATCCTCTGCACTTCTAAAACAATTTAATTTAAATAAGTTACTACAATCTAACATTTTATATTTTTGTATTTTATATTTTGAAGTCAGGCACAATGAGTTTGGTCTCCACTAAAACTGTTCTGCTGGTTAAAAAATAAATAAATTGGGGTAATCATAGCCACTCTGGCACAGTAACAATGCAGAGACTGAACAAACAAATTATTGGGCAGGATACTATTAGATATCAACACACACAGTATATAAAAAAAAAAAAACGTTCTGCAAACAAGTAGTTACCCATCGATAACAGATTTAAAACACTTAACCAGAATAAAACTAAAAGGTCATTCCTGGATTTGGGGGGGGATTATAATGAATGAGCTACAGTTCCAAACGTCTTATGAAAAACACTAAGGGTGAGCTCACACTAGCTGATCCGTACAGTGCTGGAGCACGTTTGACCCCCAAGGTCCAGTTCGTTTGACTAGTGTGATTGTTCCGTACCATAATATATAAGCGCCCATAAAGGTTACAGCAGTTTCTTCTGCTTTCTTCCATTCATCTGCTCAATAAACATTAAAAAGTTCCACACAGCACATTATGCTTTACTATCCAAGTGCTTAAAACATAGTGTAGCCTAATAACCTGTAGGTATAAACACGCTATTGTGATGGTGGTACGGTGGTTAGCACTGTTGCCTCACACCTCTGGGACCCGGGTTCGAATCTCCGCCTGGGTTACATGTATGTGGAGTTTGCACGTTCTCCCCATGTTGTCGTGGGGTTTTCTCCAGGTGCTCTGGTTTCCCCCCACAGTCCAAATTAGCCCATGCTGAGCCTAAATTGCCGACTTGCTAAATTGCCCGTAGGAGTGCATGTGTAAGTGAATGTGCCCTGGGATGGGCTAGCCACCCATCCTGGGTTGTTCCCTGCCTCGTGCCCATAGCTTCCGGGATAGGCTCCGGACCCCCCGCGACCCAGTAGGATAAGCGGTTTGGAAAATGGATGGATGGATGGACTACATTATAAGATCCTGCAATATTATAAGATCCCTTACATAAATCAATAAACTGATTGAAGCGAACTGATTGTTCTATATAGCATAATGCATGCAATTCTAATGTAGATGTAGTTCATGGCTCTGAGTCCATTGTTCTGATTTGTTGGTTAGCAAAATATATAGCATAGGCAGTGTCTATAATAGTGCAATTGGTACCAGTGCTAAATAAATGTACCGAATAATACGGGGTAATACCAAAAAGCAGTACCACAGTACTGTTTCAGTATCCCATCAACACTAGTCTGCATAAACTCTGAGATATCTGGTAAAACGTGGGACTCTCTTCTTATTGGTTATTGCATACTTGATAAATCTGTGTAATCAGGTCCAAAGTGACTCCAAATAAGCCACAACATAAGGATATTAATGACGAATTCCATTCTGGTGTACGATAGCATTTTCCTTCGTATGTTTTCTTCAACACAAAAATGCCACACAATGATGACAAAACCGTGCTCAGGCCAGGAACGTTAAGTGCAATGTGAGCACAGGCCAGCAGGAGAGTGGGACCTGGGGGGCAGTCATGCTCAGGCATAATACAAGGCAACCAGGCCAAGGGCAAGTATGCCCTTAGCCTACAGGCAACAGTACTGAGATCTGGGACAGTACTTATGTCTTACAACTTCCTAATTTTCTACACTTTTGCACTTGTATTCTTTTAAAATTAATACATTCACATCACAGGATGATACACCAGGTTAGATACCATCTGAGATACGCTGACGAACCCTTAATTGTGAATGTTAGACCTAAACAATATGAGGTGATGTTAGCTGCCTCGTAACACAGATGGGTAAAAGCAATCCTTTTACCCAATTAACTGCAGCACTATGAACGTTCTACAGCTAAAACATGAAGCAGGGCACCACCAAAAGCAATGGGGAAAAACATCAGATGAGTTAAATATGCAAGGGGATTGCATAAAAAGGAAGCAGGACACCGCAGTTGTAAGGAGACTTAGCCATCACTGCATGAATAGGAAGACAGAAATGCACTCTGTAGTAATGAGAAGGACTAAAAACATTGCCAAGAAAGGGGGTAAACCAAATGTGTCCCAAAGCCCTTAGTCTGCAAATTCCACAGATGTGTTTCCATAGCCAACTAAAGTTCAGGCTTCACAAAATCTCACCATATTTAACATAAGCCCATCAGCATTTATACACATACATGTAATTATCAACTCTTTGCTTACATCCAACTGTCAATATAAACGAAATTCTTACATTTTGGATTTGGTAATAAGAAAAAAAATCTAAAGCTTATATTGAAAGGTGCACCAGTCTTTGCACTTTAAGACCAATAAAGACACAGAATAAGTAAACACTAAAAAATGGATGCCAACACTGTATTTACATGTAAACATTTGAAGGCAAAGATTCATTTTAGACTGATGTGCAAGACGCTCATTTTTTCAGAAAACAAATAGATTTCATATTAATGCAATGAGCCTTCATTATTTTCTCATTCCAAACTAACAACAGGACTAATGTAAAATCTCATGAAAATACATTAAGACAGGGGGTTTAAAAGTACTTTATTAAAAGATCTGCAATTTAATATTGTTATAAAAAAACGAAACTAAAAGTATGTTCATCATCAAAGAGTGAAGGACAAGATGAGGCTAGGTGAGAATTAAACAGTACAGGTACGTTAGTATTTACCTTCACACCATTAAAAGGTGACAGAAGTAAAATAGCTAAGGGCATAACTGTAGAGGGAAAACAGCATATGCACCAAATCCTGAAATTCTATGACCACAGCAGATCGTGCAATAAGTGCATGTACATATAACAGCAGACAATCTAATTAGCTACACCAACCATTTTACAGATTACAACAGCTTGCTAGTAACTAACCTCAACATAAACCAACACAGAAACTTTTACTCCACTGGAATAACATACTCTGTCATAAGGTTAGGCTAAATGCTACCTGTCAGCTGCCTGCAACGCACCAGCTGTGCCTGAAACTCATTAGAAGTTCACAGAAACAAATGAAATGGGCAAACCGTTTCATAACCATTCCAGGTATTAATGATAACTAGTATAACTAGTCACCAATGATTAAGTAGAAGATATTTAGCTATAAAGAGGGAAGACTGGGTAAATGTAGTAAGCTATTCAAATTCTGCTTAATTACTGAGTCAAACTGAAGCAAGCTGCTTAGCTGGGCACTAAAAGGCCTTGGGAAGAGTGGACCCCCACTATGCTCGAGTTATTTTCTGCCCCCCTCTGTTACTACAGCAACCACTGGTTAAATCTAAGAAACAGCCCAGCTGAGGTGCACTTTCCAGCTGAACGCAACACTCTGACATGCTGTGATCCAGGGAGATGGGGGGGGAGAGAGACTAGATCTGCTGACACAGCTAAGCAGAAAAAAACTGAATCTGAAGTGTTGCAGTACACAATGCAATACAGCAATTCCACTTAATTTGATCACCACGGTTACAAACATTCAACCAGTGATAATAATAATCCCTATAAGAACAATTCAGAATTTTAACTGACGCGACAGACTTTCAGAGGACAAGACTTGTTTCAGTCATTATCTACTGGAAAATAAAAATGTGAAATGTGTTTACTATTAATATATTACTACTGAACTCATGACAACCCACTTGCCTGTATTCTGGATGTTGCTATACGAAATTATAAAATTAAACTTTAAGTATAGGATATATAAGGTAACAACCAGCCCAGGACCAGAAAAAAATTTACCTGAGATTCTTCTTTACCTAAAATTTCCATAAGTCAAACATTTTCAACATGTATATCTTTAAAAAAAAACCATAAAACACATAGAAAAGTCACTTGAACCTTTAAAAAAGAAATCTGCATGAATTAAAATTGCTGAGCCAGCGGTTTTACACAAAAAGGAGGGTAAAAGACCAGCAACTCAAATAAACCAGAGAGACCACGCAAGTGAGCAGTACTTCTGTCATCATACAGCTGATTTCTCTTTTCTAAAAAGAAAAAATGATTCACACTCAACCCATCACGTCTATTCCGGCTGCAACTTGATAGCTTTCCCAAGAACAAAAAAAGCATTTAAATGAATATGCAGCATTTGGGAGCTGATAGTAAAATCGCCTTTTGGTCCACCTTTCAAAGTGTCATTCATCAGGAATGATGTGTCCGTTTAATATCTTGGCACATAAAACGCCTCACATGCTGAAATTGTGACCAGTGTCCCGTATGAAATCCATAAATAAAACTTTAATACAAAGAGCGTGTTCACCCTTTTGGCGGCACACAATAACAGCTAACTGTTCAATTTTTACAAGTCATCATCCCAAATGGAGCTAGCTAGGCCCTGGGCTAAAACAGGCGCCGGGCAACACTGTAAATATTACATTTTACCACGGTAAAGGAGCTGGAGCGCGGCGCGGCGCGGAAGGGCAGGGCACGGCGCGCGGCCAAAACGGGGTTATACGTTATTGTTCTTCAATCTTACCTGCAGATGTTCCTGAAACCGTATTGGAAGTATCTGTGCCATTCCTTCAGCTTTTGCTACAAGAAAAAGAAGAAAGGAGAAAAAGGGGGGAAAGGGGACACAAGGAACACGGGCGATTCCGTAGGCTTATAGTATTTATTAAAAAAACTACAAGCAAACTATTAAACGGGTTTTATAATGCCGTCCGGCTTGCGTTGGTATCAATCTGATTCACTAGTCTCATTCAGTCCCACACTCAGCGCAACCGTGCACAGCGCTCTGTGCTTCCGCTGGGCGAACTAGTGCGCCGCGCAAGATGCTGAGGCTGACAGTCATCGACCTGGATTTGATGTCACGCCGCAGCGTTGCGTTTGTTTTTATGATGCCACATTGCGCTTTTCACCATCTGCTGTATCGGCCGAGCCCCGTGGTTTTCGATGAATATTTAAGAATTCTCATTTCGGATGTCCAGCTGTACCCTTCCGCAGCCCCTTCCCCCTTCCTTTTCAACGTCGGATTCAAAGCACGTGATAAGCCCCCCAACCTTTCTTCCGATTTCTGCATACTCAGTGCAGGGGATATAGGGAATGCAGCTGGGCGAATATCACCGTTTTAGACATTGATCATACAGCCTAGCCGATGTAGATGTTTTCCTCTATTGTCTATGTGACAGCCCATTCACTGACTGAAAGCTAACTGCCATGTTGCGTTCCTGAAAGGGCAATTGGTCGTGTGCCAGTTTTAATGCTATAATACTGTAGTGTGTAATTGTTCACTGTAGTGTCATTCTCACCTATACTTAAAAAGTACACACGTGGTGTATATGAAGTCTCTTGAGCAAACATGTACATATACTTATATAGAATGAACTGGGAAAACTCCCCTTTCCTCACCTACACATTTTATTATTTGGTTGCACCTACCCCATATCCTCAGGGGTAAAACAATCACATGGTCTTCTGGAGAATCTAGGCCTAAACTTTCCATATCATTCTTCTGAATCTCAATCCATCACCATAACTGCTAAATCCCAACTGGGTTCGCAGGGGGGGCCAGAACCAATCCTGAGAACAAGGGGCACAGATGGGAAAGAACCCTGGGCAGTTGCCAACACACCGCAAGGTTGGACACACACACTCAATTTAGACTTGTCAATCAACCTACACCGCACGCTTTTGTAAAGGAAACCGGAGCCCCCAGCACAAACCCACAGAGAACGTGCGAACTCCACAGAGAGAGGACCCAGGACCAAACCCAGGACCTTTTTGATGTTAGGCAGCAGCGCTAAGCATCGTGCCCCCCTACAGCTTGACCTCATGAGTTGGATTTACGATCCCTGCAGATTGGTAATAAAAATTCGAATGAAAGTATCATTAAGCAGGGATTTCATGACTGCCATGTGAGAGCAAAGGAATAATATGTGTGTGTTAATACCTCCCTGAAAATCGTGCAAAGCGTGTAAGAACTGCATGGGTGCAACCACATTTCTGGAGCTGTAGCAGACTTTAAGTGTCTAAATCAGCATCAAAATCACCTCATGGCACAGGGTGCCTTAATTTTCATCTTTGTTAATTACTTTGGCTGAGTGAATGGATGGAATGATGTAAATAAATAAAAAAAAAAATTCTTACCTTGTTTGTTGCTCAAACACTCACATGCTTTTGCATCAATCCCATTGTTTATTTTTTGATAAACTAGAATAAACTGGTCATCAGTCTAGCAACTGATAATAATCAATTGAATTCTCATTTCTATATATCCAGATATATGGTGCAGGAGGTAGTGTTATTGTTTGGCAACCAGAGGGTTGCAGATTCGAGTCCTGGTTCCTCCTGATCCCATCAAAGTGTCCTTAAGCAAGACACTGAACCCCAAATTGCTCCATGTGTGCAGGTTAGCACCTTGAATGGCAGCCTCTGCCACCGGTGTATGTGAGGCATGAAATGTAAAGCACTTTGAGTACTTGTAAGAGTAGAATAGCACTACATAAATGCAGTGCATTTACCATCCATCCATTGTGGCCCATCTTTGTCAGGGTCATTTCAGTATAGTCACTGGTTATACAATTCAATATTTAAAGACCACTGAAGACGCTTATTACTGGTTAATTCATTCAATGAACATTTAATAAACTAGGCACCTGGGTAATTAATTACTGTTATCAGGTTAGAGAATATCAGTTCATCACAGGTTGTATTTATAAAGAAAAAAGTTAATCACTAAATGCTGTGATAGTGAATCAATAGGAGATTAGCTTTAGTTACATTAAGTTTTCCTGCCTTATTTGGTAATAAGACGTATGACCATGTTTATGTGAAGTGTGTCTACTCAGACAGCTTTGGCTTATTTCTCACCAACTACAAAGATTTACAAAGACGACACACAAGAGTATTTCATTTATTTATACTTTAGGCTTTAAAAGATTATAATCCAGAAGTAATGAAAAGAGTGATAACCATGCAGCTGCACCAGCACAAACAGTGGTGAGCAACTAATTGCAAATAAATATTCGTGTACTGCACAGAGAATTCCACATAGACACTCGCCGATGTAAAACTCTCTTGTAATTCATTCTGCCCATAAAATGGGATAGTTTTCTATACTGATGGAATGGTGAGCCTTCAAGTTAGTTTTCAGTTATATTAATAAATTCATAATAAATTTATAATTCATAATCAAATCATAGATAACAGTTAAATATTCACATCTAACAAAAACGTTGTGTATTTAGAAAGGTTATGTTTATCTAAAGGCCACTATCAATGTCAAAAGTTACGATCTAGATGAAATTTTCATTTAAATCAGGTACTTTCAAATGAAAACAGAACAGACCCCATACTGTGGACACAACCGCAACTACAAATGCAGGGCTGTTGGAACAGACTGCAGCTCTGCACCAACAATGCTGATGTTTCACAAAAGGGAACCTGCAAGTGGTAAGAGAACCTGAAGACCAAAGGGGCCCATGGCACACACTTCCAGAAGGAAATATAAAGCAGTTCACAAAATGATAAAGTCCAAAAAAGTATCATTATATTAATTTATATATAAATGATATATAATAAAATCCACGCTTATTCATGTCAGTTATTACATGTCCTGTCTAAACAATTATGTAAATGTGAGGAAAAACTGGCAGTGATCACGTTTTACTTATTTAAACACCGTCATGCTCAATATAGTCCATAAAGCTATTAAAATTGTGCTTAAGTTTTTTTAAATTTTTTTATTTATTTTTTTTCCCCCTCCCAAGTATAAAAGTACACTGGCCTAGTTATGTATAAATGTATAGCTGCTGGAATTGTGTGGCCCTCTGAGGGTGCACCGAAGGCTGTACTCTTTCAGTGCGTAAATGGTTATCTATGCTGTGAAAGGGCATTGTGCTAATGTATAAAGACTGAACATAGACATCCAGCACTCCAGGTTTCAGTTTCTATTTAAATTAGAAGAGAATCGATGTTCAATGCATGATAGATGTCATTAATGAAACAGCATCAGTGGTGTTTATGTGTAAATAAGGAGCCACTTGTGTCACGGACGGACAGCATGGCTGAGATACGTGGTTTGAGACACCTGGCTTTTGCTGTCGATCAGGACGATGGGGTTATTCTTGTGGTGAGAGATGATATCCATAAGGCTTCCAAAAAACTGAAACGCAGAGGAAATTAGAAGAAAGTGGTAGAATCGATATTATAAACACCTCCCTTGTCCCTAATTCTCTTCAGCAAGGCTAGATTCCCCTCACCCCTGCCTGTCAACAATTAATGATGTCACCTAACCCTTCTAGTGATCTGAGACTAGCCCTGGGCCTGATGCCATAGAACAAGTCAAATCATACAAGCCCATACGCTCTGTCCCTCAATGATCTATTTAAGGTTACAAGCGTCATGCAACTGTTATAATTAGACAAGCATTTTCCATCCATGCTATTTGTAGGAGGGTAGTATGCTGCCCTCATCTCTTTAGCTCTGTCATGCTCCCTGTCATTCTCTCGCCTATTTTCTTTGGCTAATGCCTGGATCTCTCTCTTTCTGGTTCCTCCCTCACCTCCTCAGACTTCTTGCCGTCTTTGCCTAGGGCATAGCTCTGCGCCTCCTCCAGGAAGCGTACAGGGATGTTGTAGACTTTCTCGTGGTACAGCACCACCAGTGTGTAGGGCTGCCGCGTGCTTTGCGCTGAGCTGTGGCGTACCAGGAAGGCTCCATCCTGCACCATCGCAACGCCACCAGTAGGGGGTGAAATAAGGAGAAGGACATGAAGCTCAGTCATACTGAGGTTTATAAACACCAGACGCTATCCTGCAACTAACAAAATATTCTATTGAATGATAGAATATTAAATATGTCTACAGAAAGCTTGGTAGTATGCATGAAAATATATAATAACTAAGAATTCATATAAATCCATCCATCCGCCCATCTTCCAACCACTTATAGTCAGGGCCCTGATGAAATAATAAATATGTTTTAAACATGTCAATTTGTTGTTGTTGTTGTTCTAATACCCTGCAAATATCCCTGAATGTATTTGACATCCACATGCTGCAAAACCACATTGCACCACAGAAAGGGGTAAATGAAATGTTTTACTACAATCCACCTGTAGGTATTTGAACTGTGCAAAATGGTTTGGGGTGAAGTATTCTGCTAGGACATGAAATAATTGCCAAAACTCATCCACGTCATCTTATTCCATGGAGGGAGCCACTCTTTGTTATGGTGAACATTTCATTAGATCCAAATAACAGAAAGACAACTTTACTCAGAGCTGCAGCAAGAAAAAAATCATTCCAGAGTAGGATAACAAACAAGCAAGTAACCGAGGAGTGTGAATTCAATAGCTTGTATATAATGTATGTCTGCATTTCAGTGTCTCTATGCAGGACTGTCTATGTCTGCATTTCAGTGTCTCTATGCAGGACTGTCTATGTCTGCATTTCAGTGTCTCTATGCAGGACTGTCTATGT
>JAODJX010000042.1:34653191-34666807 GCA_026776945.1 Isichthys henryi
AGTGTGCCCTGCGATGGGCTGCCCCCCCCATCCTGGGTTGTTCCCTGCCTCGTGCCCATTGTTTCCGGGATAGGCTCCGGACCCCCCGCGACTCAGTAGGATAAGCGGTTTGGATGATGGATGGATGGTTGGCTCCTTTCCGATTCTGCACCAGACCTAATGGTGGCTTGCTTGGTCAGTGGGTAGCAGCACGCCCTCACCCCTCCAGGTTCAGGGGTTTCAGCCCCATCCCTGGCTCTGTGTGTGTGAAGTTTGCATTTTCTCCCAACCATCCCACAGTCCATCTATTTGCAGTTAGGCCAATCTACGTCTCTATATGCCTATAGCATGTGAGTGTGTTCCCTCTGATGACCAACCAGGGTGTGCCCTGTGCTTCCCACATCATAGAAAACAGATGTACCTGATCTGATATTCTGAAATGCCCCATACACTTAGACCAATACTTACAACCTTTATACTAGGGGCTAAATACCTTATCAATCAAGCCATTCTGGGGGGGGGGTAAGTTAAACTGCATATCTACTGCTACTGTAAATCCCCTGTTCGGAGACTTCAAGTAGGTCAGTATAATTAAAAAAGATAAGCATGGCCTTTCATCATCCCACCCAGGATTTGCACCCCACCCTCATGCCCCATTCTGCCTGGGACAGGCTCCAGGCCCCCGCGTACCCCTGACCGGGATAAGCAGTCAGAAGATGGACAGGTGGCCTTTCATTTGCATCATATTTTTTTTTAGGATTCTTACCGTTACTTGGCATGGCTGCATTCTGGTAAAAATGAGAAAACAAAATTATGAACAGGCATTCAAAGGGGAAATAACAGCATGCTTACAAACAAGTAATCATAAACACAAACATTAATCTTCAGAAGGGCAACTTTTCAGCAAATGTATTCAGTGCCTCAGCTCTTTGGGCAATCAGAGCCCCAAGCTTACTGCTCCAGCTGCATGGGCTACAGAGCTGTGGGATGTTGCCACAGCAGGACAAATGAGTTCTTATACAGAGCTATAGCACAAACAACAAGCTATCCTTCGGCTGTCTGCTGAAGACTAATGACTCAGCCGGCATTCAGTATAAAGTCAATTCACTTGGGTATAAAACATCACTCATTTAAAAGATACACAATACTCTTCATTTCCTTTTAATTAGTTTTATGTATAGTAAGGTTTGCCTTGAGAGGGATTCCTGATTCAGAAACCTCAGCTGACAGCATTAAATTAATTTGAATGAATGGGAGACAAATATTTAGTGTCTGAGTGTTCCTCAGGAAGTACTTACAGCCTTAGTGGTGGGCACTGGAGGCTTCATTCTGAATGACAGACAGTGGAGAAATGTCAGCATTCGAACACAAGACTCAAATGGAGAGTATCTGTCTGTCTACAAATAGACACTTTGATTTAGTCTTGAAAATCTCGGAATGATCCACTTAAACATAATTTTAAAGGGCCCTACTATGCTCATTCTCACTACTCATAATTTTATTTGTGGGGTCTACTAAAATAGATTTACATGCTGCATTGTTCCAAAACCACATACATTTCTCATACTGTACATCTCTATTGACTCTGTCTATAACTCTGAACTGTATTTGTCTGAAACACTCTGCTAGAACTTTAAGCCCCACCCCTGATGAGCCCAATGTGCTCTGATTGGCCAGCTTGCCTGATTGGTTAGTTACACATTCCACCCCTGTCTTGCAGTCTGCAGAGAGATTTTTGCTGGTAGGTGGCCAATAAGGACTGTGTTACGAGGTGACCTCACCATGTCACAGAAGTAAGGGCTGGAATTCCAATAAGGCATTTCAGGCAGATTAGAGAAGAGTGGTTCCTGTAGAGAGACTCCCTTTGGTGTGTACTTTGGGCCTTAAGACTTTGCAGACAATTTATATGCACATAACGCTATATAACACTCTGAAGGAAAGGGAAAAACTGGAAAAGCATAGTAGGGCCCCTTTAATAGGTTTGATCCTGTCAGATGTTTCTTACATGGGAGCTTGAGCTTCATAGGGTGTGGTTTTGGGAGAGGTGGGCATCCACATAGGGGTCCAAGTATTGGGGGAACTTGAGGGACAAGCTGCAGATAAACAGAAACCGCCTTTATACCCATGAGCCATCTGAGAAGCTAACACTGCCCAGGTAACAGCATGCTGAAGAGGGCTGGTGAAGGTGAACATGAACACTATTATCATCCATTTGTTACGACTTGTGTGAGACACAAACTTCCTTGTTCATTTTTTAATCCATTCGAAAGCCCAGTCAGAATACCCTCTACATGATGTTAAACGGACTGTGGTCAACGATCCAGGAAGTAAGACTGCAAACATCTAATGCTGACCTCCATGAGGCTCTAAGTAAAGGTCGTCGCTATCCTCCTGCAAACAGAGAAGCAGAACGGGGCCATTATTATCCTATGACCAAAAAACAGCTTGCAATCCTTTTTTAGTTTTGATCGTTGTGTGGCTGAACAGGTACTCACCTGTCCTTCATTTGGGTCCAAGTACACATCTGAAAAACAAAGAAGGCCAGATAAGTACTCTCATATTGGTCTCAGCACTTATTAAATTTACAGTTACAGCATCATCCAAGACCCTGGTGGAACAGAGTGTGCAAACACTGCTTCGAACCATTAGCATTTTAATTAAACCAACGTTCACATGACAGCACTTAGACTGAGCTCGATTGCTGTGATCAAGCTGCATGCAGCCCAGGGTTAAAAATCACAGATCAAAAAAAAATGCGTTATGAAATATGACATCTCTGGATGTCAGTTTCTAGAGAAGATTCTTGGCCATTTCTTGAGTCCTTAAAAAAATCATAAGTGAAAACAGGCTGAAAAGCCATTTGCTGTTTGGACTGCTGTAAAGAGCAGTAAAGAGTCTGGGCTCTTTGTCCGCCTGACAGGTTTCCCTGGTTCCAGGCTTCAATAAAATGACCCCTTTGTGAGCCTTCAGCTGTGAAGAGACTCTTAGCTGCAAGAAGAGCTTAACCGGAATTAGAAGACTCAGCTCATTAAGGCGTGCTTCACCATACTTTTCTGCATTTCTCATTTCTCTCCACCACCTCATGTCACTGATTCTGTACAAATCCACTATAGGCAGGATTTCTAGGCACAGTTAAGGGGCAGAGGGGGTCCAGTTCAGTGACCTCAAGATTGCGCCTTTGCTTTTGGCAGATGATGTGATCCTGCTGGCTTCATCAAGCAGTGACCTCCAGTGTGCACTGGGGTGGTTTGCAGCTGAGTGTGAAGCGGCTGAAATGTGGATCAGCACCTCCAATCCAAGGTCAGGGTTCTCAACTGGAAAACGGTGGCTTGTCCCCTCCAGGTTGGGGGCGAGTTACTGCCTAAAGTGAAGGAAGTTAATCATCTCGGGATCTGATTTACAAGCGTGGGAAGAATGGAGGGAAGGATCGCCAGGATCTGCGCATAAGCTGCGGAGATGAGCTCCCACAATAAGGTGTCTGGGCTCAGTCATAGATACAGGGTGAGGAGATCAGACATTCAGGAGGAGCTCAAAGTGGAGCCTCTGCTCCTCTATACTGAAAGGAGTCAGCTGAGGTGGCTTAAGTTTCTGGCTAGGATGCCTGCTGGACACCTCCCTGGAGAGGTGCTTCATGCATGTCCTACCAGGAGGAGACCCTGGGGCAGACCCAGGACAGGCTGGAGAGATATCTCTCAGCTAATCTGGCAGTGCCTGGGTATCCCCCTGGAGGAGGTGGCTGGGGAGTGGGAGATATCAGCATCTTTACTTATACTAGAGAACTGGAAGATTAGAAGCGGATGGATGGATGGATGGATGGATGATACTGTGAAATTTATCCTTCCAATAGTGTCAACCCTCTTTGTTGTTGTCTTAAATACATTGATTAATGCTTCATTTATTATTTAATGATTGTGCAAACTAGTTTTATCAAGCACAAATTGCATAATTTATTCCCTTGCACACATGCAAAGGGAAGCTTTCATTTAAGAGACAGAATATCCCCACAAGGCTGTTTTATGCAATCAAACTATAGCTCTAAAAGCAATTCTCAGCCAAGTCCTCTGCCCTCTCATCCAGTCCATGTTTTGATTCAGACTCGTGGCACAGGTATCAAATTTTATTTGTCAGTGAATTAGATACAGCTGATGATTATCTGGCTCTGTTATGCGTGTGAAAAAGTACAGTAAAACTGTGGACTGGCTGTGCAACTTGAGGACTGGGCTGAGAACGTCTGCATTAAATGTTCTTGTCCTATTATATTATAACACACCAGTTTCCTGCGAGTCATCCTAGTATTAATTCAAGGAGAATTTCAAGCCTGTCAAATGGGTTTTGAACTCATATACAACTAACCCACAGGTCTATCATTCTGACTCCGTGTTGCGGTATTAGGGATTTTACTTGTGCATTATGCTCTGTAATGATTAGTCCAGCTGATGTGTAATGTGCATTGTTTCATACATAACCTACATAAATTGTTTAGACATGCACTCGACCGAGATTGTTTCTCAGAACTAGACTGTTCATACCTTCCTCACACTGGGGTACTGGGACAGGGACTGGGACAGCCCGTGCTGGGGGGATCTTCGTTCCAGGCTTCTCCTTGCGATTCACTTGAGGTGCTGAACGTGGAGTAAGTGAAAGACTGGGTAACACCACACAAAAGGTACACAAGACAGATTCATCATCGCCTATCAGCGGCTGGCCATCACTGGAGGGAACAGAGTGCCCCCTTATTTAGAGTCACCAGTGCAGGTAAATCCTAACACGGAAAAAAAGCAACACAAAACTTACACCGTTTATACTGCTTCAGATTTCACAGCTTCAAAAGCACAATAGGGCTGGCATGAGAGTTCAGTGAGGAGCACTGGCACCTCACACAACATGCTTCATTTTTCAGCCATATTCTAAGTTCAGTATCCTCTGGATTCTCTGGTATCCTTGGAGATCCCTTGGGATGTTATCTGCCTCTGTATTCAATGTACCCCTTTTCATATGCCTCTGCTGGATCCTGCGCTTCCTACAGAGATGTTCATAGCATGTCTCCTTTCATAAGATGAAAACCGTGGTGATTGTGAGGGCATGGGCAACTGCCAAATGAAAAACTGAGTAGAAATTCTGAATTCTGAATCAAAGCAATGAGGAAAGTACGAGTTGATATTGTCACAGGTGTGAGAATTTTCTTGCTGTAACAATGTATAAAACTGAATTATGCATACACATGCACCATGCGTATAACAATCAATTTCAAATGTAACTCCATTGGAACACGTGCATCTTCTTAGAGTAAAAGTAAAATTTAAATTACTTGTGTCCTGAATATGTCATTGACAAAAACACTATGCTTTACCCAGAGAAAACACAAGTTCAAAAGGGTTGTTTGTTTCTGTTTCTTAGTCAAAAGGTGCATAAGAGGAAAATCTTACGTTTTCTGGCACCGAGTTGGACATGCATTTCATCGAAATCCCTGTGTGGCTCCGGTTTCTGTGCAAAAGTCACCATAATGAAAAATGTAACGCATGTTATATAACATTCGTTTTTGTGCACACAAATACACCAATCAGATATATACAGTGCCAATGAGCAAAAAGCCATACAAACGGGTAAGTACTCTTCCCACAAAAACAAACACCAACACAATGATTTCCAGCTCACTTCATACTTTCCCACATTTTCAATTTAATTGCAATAGACATAAAATGATCACAAGTCCGACATACAGCATATTGTGGCAGGGACCATTTAAAGAGGTGAATTCTCAGACAGGAAAGCTTCTAATTGGCCAGATAGGAGCAGGCTGACCAATCGACAGAGACGTTACCGGGACTTTGCCGACGGGCGTCATCTTAGCTGGACGGGGGGGTGGGGCCTGTCTTGGTGGAACAGCAGCAGTGGATCTCTCTTAAATCAGAACACAGATCAATGCTATAGATATTACAATTAACCAGATCTTGCACAAAAAAACACGACAAAACTGACGGGTCATTCTGATACGATATATTTCTATATGTAGCTGTGATGTCACAGCCAAGAAAAAGGGTGGCCTGGGTGATGTGTGGTCCACGCCAAGTGACCCTTGACCTACCATTACCTATGTAAACATTGTCCTCCACCGGCCTTCGGGTCACCGTCACAACAGGTCGCTCACACGGCGGGGCCTCATAGGTATCGAAGTCATCCTCATCCTAACCAGCATGCAACAGGACACACATGCATGCAAACGCGACACACATGCAGTGACAGTCCAAATGGCAGTCAACAGTACCTCCCATCTTACCGACATTATACTCCAGCAAGTCCTAAATACACATCTCATTCATTACTGTTAAACAGCAAAATTACACAGTGACGGTGTCATTTAAACAATGCCCAAGATGTAAGTAATACATGCATGAATAATAAACCACAGGAGTTCAGTAATGCAGATCTATTGCGGTTATCAGAAAAATAATAAGCGTCTTTGCACAAGCTGTATGTAAATGCAGAAATGTACCATTTGACTGAGAATCACAGGCCAGCTGCCTCGTTCCTTAATGGCCAATCAGCCTTCCAAATGCTAAGCATTTCTTATGCTAATAGGCTAACATTCCATATCAGAAGAATTTTCTTCACAGCTCAATGTATTTACACAAACCATAAGTGCCTGTATTATGGCTTCAGGTAATATTATTAGCATTATAATGTAATACATTAGCCAACACTCTAGCCCAAAGCACTGAATATCACCTGAAATTATGCAGGGTTCAGTAGTACAGTGGTGCAGTACTGTGCCCCTTCTGGGAAGGTGATTTGAGGCCAATTCATTAACCATCTAGGACTTTCAGTCATTTCTAAAGCATTTCCTCTATGCTAATGAACAAAAGCTATTCTACATAGGAATAAAACATCTGTACTCATTTCAAAGTTATGTGCTCTTGGCAAAATGTAAACCAGGGGACAGATATCACTCCCGCCATGACCGGTGCAGAGGGTCATTTGGGCTGAAGCCCAGAGGCTGATAAGGGGCCACAGCCAACTTTGTCATTGTCTTCTAGTATAGATCTTTGTTCTGTATCTGTTCTAGTCAGTTCTGCCTGTGTCCATTAGATTTTTCAGTAATGTTTTGTTTCACTTGTATTCCTTGTGTTAAATTCCTTAGCTCCTGTTAATTCCTCTCACCTGCTCCTTGTTACCCTAATCTCTAGTGTTTGTGCAATTAGTAATGACTATTTAAATTCCTGCCCTTGTCTCTCAGTTGGACATTGTTTGCTGATACCTGGTTCTTCTCATGGTATTTTTGTGTATATTTGTGGCTATTAGCCTGTGTTTGCTGTATGGTTATTATGTGTTTGTAGCTGTGATAGTTTTCCTCTGTTATTTATTGTGGTTTCTTCTGTTGTTCCCTGCTTTAGTTTTGTTATACCTGTTCTATGTCGACCCCTCGTGGTACCTTCTGGTTCTCCTGTTCTGTTCTGTATTGTAAATAAAACCCCGTTTCTTGAGAGCCAATACGTGGATCGTCCCTCCTTCGTCATGCCCCGTTGTAATAGAATTGATTTTCGTTAATGAGTGACCCCCCCCCACCCAACCACGTAGAACAGGGTGAAATTGCACAATTCAGTGGGAGTTAGTGCTGAAGCCTGCCTAAGGTCCCACACAGGCTTTGTCCCACTGTGTGCTGAGGAATGAGACACAAATACGTCATATAAAACAACCTTACACTAACACTGTCATTTTTGCTTAGTAAACAATATGGGTTCAATACAAAAGGCAGCAATGAATGAAGACTGTTTTGCCCCAAATGCTCCAGCTTGCATACAGAAATGCTGGAGGGAAAGAGGAAGCTGATAATACCCAAGGTCACTGGGAACGGTGTGACGGGAAAGTCACCACAGAGTGTAATGTGTCACAAAGAAACTGAACTCGCACGCAGACAGAGCTAACAGCCGTCCCCTCAGCAAACACACTGTTAGCTGTGTATCTCTGTTAATGATTTCAAAACTTTGAACTGAAGTTGTGAATTAATTTGCTAGCCTGCTAGTGACTTTCTAATTCACTTCAACAAGCACACTCAGGCAGTGGCCTCTTATGGTTTTTCATAAATAGAAGCCTTCAATAGCGATAAATTAGGCTAGTTACTTTTGTTCCCAAGTAAAAAATTACATTTCTGTCCGCTAAACGTAAGTGTTTTTATAGCCACTGAGTCTGTGTAAAAGGGAGAACCGACTGGTGAACCTGACATTGCATATTATATGCGTCGCAGCCTCTGATTGTATTTTTTTGTTTGTTTGTTTGTTTTTTAAGCATATATCAGAAAAGGTTTCTTCTCTGAATTTGCACATGTTCAGCACCCTACTGTAAGACAAAGTGGGAAATTCACATAGTATGGTAATTAACTTCAGAAAGAGTTGAGACACTTCCATGCATATCTGCACGCACCGGAACCCCTGTCAGCCATCGCCACTAATTCTGTGGGATATATTGGGTATAAACTAAGGGTTTGATGATTCTGAAACTGAGACCGAAACCGCAATACCAACGCCCACAATCTCATATTGTGGTTCCGTCTCCTGCCATAACACTGTGTAAGACATATCAATCGCAAAATTATTATTCTATTTAAAATGGTAAAGATTGACAAGCTGTATATTACTAGGGCTGTAATGGTACACGTTGTCATGCACCATTACTATTTTACATGTATTTCTCTATTTTCAAATTACAAATTTCTTGTATTTTAAATACATTTTCTCACACCAGTATTTTGTATTTAATTTTGATACAAATTACAAATACTTGTTCATCAAATGTAACAAGACTTTTTGATGTATCTGTGACCATCTCTCCATGTACATTTTAAAAGCCAGTACGGTACTCAGACATTTCTGGAAACTTACAAACTCATTTTCCGGCCAGTCATAAGCAGGACTGTTATCTGAAAGACAGTTTCAAAGGGAAACTGATCACACTGATGCACACGAATAGGAATCCACTGTGGCACTGTGTTAGATAAAGCGAGAGAGCCAGCTTCTAGGGAGAACAGTCACACTGGCTGGTACTAATGCGTTTAGCTGGTGTCACATGATCAATGACACTGTCAGCTGGGTGGCTTACAGGAAGAACAACTGGAACAGTTATTCAAACCATATCATCTAGAAGGAAGTGCAAGGAGTAGAAATGTTTAAACACAACTCTGGTGTCTACAGAGCTCATACTTTGTGTGTGTGTTTGTGTTTTGGGGGGTATGTATATATTTATGTATATACATGTCCCCACAGTGTGCTCAAAATCTGTTATTTTGACATTGTGGGGACCATTTTTTTCAATCTCCAAGGGACAATCTGTGACTGCCATTCAAAAACTAAAAATGACAGAAGTCTTGTATTTTGTTTGGGTGCTTATGCTTATGGGTAGGGCTGGGCAGAGGTTAAAGTTGTCATTGTTGGGATTAGCATGTTCTCATAGAAATTAATGGGCGGTACCTACAAAGATATGAATACATACATATGTGTGTGTGTGCTCTGCTGAAGAAGCTACAATCTGGTGCTTTCAAATATACAATAATATTCAAAATGTCAGTGTTGAAGGAAACAGCTTCCACAGAAAGAGCAGGTCTGTCTGTAGGAGTGCCAAATTGACTCACCAATCCTTTTGGGTGGAGCTGGGGGTCCACTATTTCATATATAGAGGAAAAGCACACAGGAAATGACACAAAAAACATGATTTAGGACATTTTCTCAATAGGAGTGAGTTTAAGCGAATTGGTTATCTGTCATCACTAAACAAAATCATTTCCATCACAAATTTCCTATTTCCATTAAGACTCATTTTCTTAAGCAAAGTCTACGTTGGTGTGGATTCCAACGAATTCACTTTTACTGCAGATTTTGCTGTTGAAATATGCTTTAAGAATGATTCCCCATAATCCTTCCTGCGTGTTACATGTACAGTTCAGTTTTACATGTACATGTAAATGTATGAGCATTTCTACTTACAGGGTCTTCAACTTCCCAAAGAAACTCTGCAAAAGCAAAAAAAACACAGCACTTTCAGAATCACACACAGACTCACAAGCCGGCCAATGAGAGCGTTTTTATGTGAACCTGTATACGGTTATATAAAACAACCTAGCAGCTTCATTAAAGGTACACTAACACTGTCATTTTTGCTTAGTAAACAATATGGGTTCAATACAAAGGGCATCAATGAATGAAGATTGTTTTGCCCCAAATGCTCCAGCTTGCATATAAAAATGCGGCAGGGAAAGAGGAAGCTGGTAATAATACCCAAGGTCACCGGGGGAAATGTGGAACGGTGTGAGGGGAGAGTCACCACAGAGTGTAATGTGTCACAAAGAAACTGAAGTCGTACGCAGACAGAGCTAACAGCCGTCCCCTCGGCAAACACACTGTCAGCTGTGTATCTCTGTTAATGATTCCAGGGCCTGTACTGGTGATGCCTGCATGAATATGCTCACTTAAGCTTTAACCGTAAATACGGCTTCGGTGAACATGCTAGCTGTCTGGGTTCTGTTTATACACCTCGGGGTAACTTGTTAGATTTAAGGTAGTCTGGGCAAAAAGTAAGTGAACCAATATGAAGTCCATTTAAACTGCGGTACTTTAATTCTGACAAGTTACCCTGATAAGCCAGTAACCCCACTTCGTAGTACAGGCCACTGGACTGTGCAAAATATAGAGATAACATTTGGATAGGACTGCTTTCACATGGTAAGTTTGAACAGTCACAACTTCCTCCCGACCAATTATCAAGATTTTGACCAAAACTGACCGTCGTTGTTTGGAGATACATGTGAGTGATAATAAACATTTCCTCCATTATCTAATGCAAAAATGGGTTAGTGCAGCAGTACTTTTGTCGGGAGACAAATCAATCAAAAATAAAAGTTCATTTAGGGTTAAAAGAAGAAAAAAAAATCTACAACATTAAGAGTTTGAAGATAATATACTAATTAAAAAGTGTTTACTGTATAAAACTATAATCCAAAAACAAAACTGTCAAATAGATGAGCGCTGACACCCTGTAGTACACAACACACCACAAGGGGGAGTCAAGGCTACGCAACAACAATTTACATTCTTTCCTCAAAAAACTATATAAAAAAATTATATCGACAAATATTCGAAACGTGACTCTTTTTAGGCTCTTTTTTTAGTTTGTATGTGTTTCTGTATGTCTCATGGAGAGCAAGGTCCGTGAGGCCACGGAGATTCGTATGAACACCACTATTCTGTTATCGGTATTAAGCCAAATTAAGTAGTTTCCTTACGTGCTCCTGATAAAGGGGAAAGGCTTAAAGTGAATTTTATAATTATGTCATAGATGCAGGTTGGTGCATTTAGCAATGAAAGTGTCGTCATGATCAGTGAGGGAATTTTGGTTTTCCTTAATTCTTATTTTGAGCACGTAAATTAAGGTTTTTCATATTAATCATTTTACAGTGATCATATTTTGCACGCTACGGGGAGAGTAAAAATACTGTTCATGGGGGGGGAGCTAAGATTAAGCATTGAAAAACGAAGTAATTATGAGCACTGTAACAGCAGCGGCAGCTCAGTGAAAAAGCTTTGGTATTATAACGTAAAAGTTTCACGTTCACAGCCCTGCTTTCACACGAACTTCCTACGAATGAACACATATGCAAACAAAATACAGAGCAATACAACTATAATCAGTCTAGTCCTATTAGTGCCATTCTTTTAGTAGTTTTTGCAACCTTATTTTAACCAGCGGCTACTAGCAGTAACTGGCAGTCAGAAACAGAAACGCCTGTAGGAACGCAGCGCATTACATTATTACACATCGCATTTTATACTTATAATCGACGCTCTCCAGGCACAAATTAATCCCAAACACAGCACATAATTTTGAATAATAATTTAGAATGAATAATTCTAGTTACGTTACCATAGTGCTGATGGAACCGAAGTTCAGCTCAACTCATCAGGAAACGCGTTTGCTGGTTTCGCATGCAAATAATGATTAACAAAGAAGGGATGAAAGTTGCAGGTGGGTTAAAGCGCCCAGGTACAGCGGCTGGGATTATTTGCATGCCTGTGTGTGATAGGCTGTCGCCTTTCGAACAGAGGGATGCATCTGCCTCGGGCGACTATAAAGCTCCTCCAAATTACTGTCAATAAAAACCAGAAAAGTTTTAGCTCTGTCAGGAGCTAAAATGAAAATTACTTGCCTTCACGTCAAAATGTTCCTTATGAAATGTCTGAGATAACAGCGATTATTATAAGGATATTATAAGGTAAATGTTGTCGATTTAAATTCTTACAGTCTGTACTATAGCGAAACTGCTCACGAAGCTTCATATACGACAACATATATTAACGCGTTGGTAATATTTGTAGTGATATCACTGAACTAGAACAAGTTCCTTACTTTGTTGCATTGTATCTAGTTTCTTATGGTTTCGGTAAAAAAAAAATGACACTAATCAATACTGACACGTGTCCATATGTCTTCCTGGAGAATATATAGACTCCACTCCCGTAAATATATTTACATATTTATACGACAATATGCTGTTGCATGTGAGTGAAACAATAAAGGTTTTCATTCTGAGCCGATAGAACAGGTTGCTAACTTAGGGTGCCGTGACATAAGGATGAGAGGGAAGCGTGACAATGTGCTTACTGTGTCAGATATAATGGTTTATTAGCAGGCAATGACCAAAGTATTAGAGAGAAAACCAGTGTAAGAGCCTTGCGTTTACCATGACTGACATCAGCGACGTGGCCTGCGGAGTACAGGGAAATCGATGCAAAGGTAGGGTGACCAGATAATCCATGTCAGGGAGGACACATTGAGCTAGGATAGGTTTTTAAAAATACCATTTTAAATAAAAGAACCGGGATCTCAGTTAAGCGCCGAGTTCTTGCTGCATGCTGATTAGTCCGTCTCCTGTAATCATGCATATGCCACTAATGTTTATATTTAACAGCTGGATGAATTTTTCAATCAAAGCAGTCAAAGCACAAGAAGAAGTGAGCTATTTAGCCAAGCACAGGTGCCTTTCAGTTTTAAAGTAGTTTGTAAAACCTGGAATAGCTTGAAGTGTCCTCTCTGACATGGATTATTTGGTCAGCCTATGCAAAGGTGACTAACCAAGGCCCTCCAGCACTTGGTTAGCTGTGAGAAACTATGGAGTTTGCAGAAATTCTGTGCATGCTTGGAGGGATGTGCCAGGTTGTGCATCTCAGGCCATAAAGGCCCAATCTGCCGGCTTGCTGTTCCAGCCAAATTCTTACAACGTTCCCGAACATTCTAGCCGGGCATATCACTGAAGCAGAAAAGAAGACAAGGGCATCCACTGAGAATCCAAGGAAATCTGATATCCAGTTTCCAAACCCTCTTTCTTCGGGCAGCACATGTATTTGTGGGCTCTACGACTGTGTCACCTCCCCTGGCTTCAGACAGAGGCCAGTATCAAGCAACGCGTTCCAGGAACTGTCTAACACAGGGGTGCCCAACTCCAGTCCTGCGGAGGCTGGAACCCTGTTAGTTTAGTTCTTTCCCTGTTCCACCATGAATGATTAAGCTCAAGAGCTCTGTGGTAATTAGCACAAGGAGTTGAATCAGGTGTGTTAAATGAGGGGAAACCCAAAAATGTGCAGGGCTCCGGCCCC